>CAUDMG010000702.1:0-92727 GCA_958450375.1 Homarus gammarus
GTGCTACAATCCACCCAAGTGGAGCAGTCTGATGTGTTAAGGGATGTGTAAGAAGGAACGACCGAGCTACGGCGTTCCCCATTTGTTATGCAATGAGTAGGTGGATGACCCGCCAGTAATGTAAGAGTCTGGGTAACCAAAATTCTGTTGTTCTTCTGAGGAAGGCCAATTCATGTATATGTTTTTTTTACCAGTATGTTTTATAAGGAATAAATCAATTAAGACATGTTATGGTTTCCCCCTTCTTTACCCTCATCGATCTGGTCAATGGAAAACCTAACCCAATGCCTAGTCCACTCTGCCCGCTACCTAACGAGCTACATGCTGTCCAGATGGGGTCTGGTGGCAGCGACCCTTAGAAATTAAGTTTAGAGTTAAGTTATCCCCTTAAATTTAGTGACCCCAGATCTGGCAGTATAGTAGAATCTCAGAGAACGGGAAACATTGACAAGGGATAACTCACCTACTCAATGTTACTAAATCCTTTGATGAATTGTACCCAGCTACGGGCATATAATATTAATTGTATGTATTCATAGCATTAAGGAGAACTCAAGGTATCTATAAGATGGTTGGGAAAGTCCAGTTGAGCCGGACTAGTGTACTGTAGGACTAAGTGTGGAGCGTGGTTTGAAGGTCATACTATTTACTTCTGTGAATGTTTAGTGAACATAGCTTCTGCAGATATCAGATGAAAATACATGAGAACAATGATCTGGGAAAAAGGATTAAGGTATCAGAACTATGTGAAGTGTTGGAAATGATACAGAAACTATGCTTCAAAGAGAATATCTTGTATACCCACGCCATGAAAATATGACGCTAGGCTTTGTTTGGGTTTACGCCTAGACCGCCTCGGGTATACCGCATTGATAATACAGCCCACTTAATTTCCCCAAGCCCAAACCGTTTTCTAGTATGTAAGTTAGGATTAAAATATGGATTTATAAGACACTAGGTCACCATAAATGGGAAAATGGAGATGTGAGAACCATAAGAAATCAAAGTAAAATTAAGAGATTGGAAACTGTAGGCCTACACGGTGAGGAGCGGCGGAGCACTGCCCTCAGTATCCTTCGTTCTCCCATCAACTCAGGTCAGTGTCCTCCATCGGGCTATATCCCTCCCTAAATAAGGCTTATGTAACAGTTATTACAGTTTAAAACTTTGCTTGATGCATAAAGTGAAATAGGGATGGTGATAACGGCCCAGCAGGCATTATTTCTCAGTATCCTTCGTTCTCCCATCACCTCAGGTCCCACGCGGTCGGAGTGCCTTGCTGGGCGGCGGCCATTATCCCTGTGAGCGTCCCACCATGTAAGGTGACGACTACCAGCTACTGTATGCTATTCCACTGTGAACCTGTGGATTCCCAGTATACCACCCCAAAGGAGTACGAATAAATAAGGAAATGCTTGAGAAACTCCGCGGTCGTCACTTGGAGCGACCTATAATACCAGGCGTACAAACAGTACTGGTATGCCTCTAGGTGAAACCCTCGTCTCTACCCACCGAGGGCGGTGTGCGAACGAGGTGCCTGATATATGTACCTAGAAATTACAAGGAGTCCCATACTTGCAGGTGTGGAGTATAACAGGTTTGGTGAGCTGGTGCTACAGGGATGTGAGATGGTGTTACTATGTATGATGACCCAAGGTGCTATATTCCATAGAGGTGGAGCAGTCCAACGTGTTGAGTGATGTTGTAAGAAGGGTAACCAAAGTCATCATTGTTCTTCTGAGGAAGGCTAACTCACTTGTATTTTTTGTTACAGTATGTTTTATAAGGAATAAATTAGTTAAGACATGTTATGGTTTCACCCTTCTTTCCCCTTATCGGCTTGGTCAATGAAAAACCTAACCCAATGCCTAGTCCACTCTGCCCGCTACCTAACGAGCTACATACTGCCCAGAGGGGGTCTGGTGGCAGCAACCTTTAAAATTAAGACTATAGTTAAGTTATCCCCTTAGACTTGGTGACCCCAGAATCTGGCAGTATACCCCACCTCTAATCTTCCTTCACCCCTCCTTTCTCTACCAAAAAAAAAAAAAAAGTGGTATGACTGTATTCGGTTTGGCAGTGATGGTGCATCTTCGATGATTGGTGAACATAACTCAGTGTGGCCGAGAGTGAGAGAACAGTCACCAAACTGCTAGCTCAACAGATGTGTCTGCCACTCACTTGCACTGCATTGAAAAGGCTTTTGGCAAGCTGCCATCTAATCTTGGACACCTCTTGCAGGAAGTCCCTAAGTGGTTCAGTAAGAGCGTCATCCTTAGAGAGGCATTTAAGGAACTATTTAGGGAAATGGATGCTAAGGAAGAACGAAAGGACACTCCTCTTCCCTTTCAGAAACTCTCATGTATATGATGGCTAGTTCGAGGAAAAGTCATCTACAATATCCTCTTAAACTGGAAAGAACTGAAAGGATACTTTGCTGTTGTAGTTCCAAAGGCAGGTCTTACCTGTCGCTACAGAGCAAGAGAATTTCTGGGTATGCTGAAGGATCCATTCAATTTGTTGTACTTTCACTTTGTGTCACCAATCGTTACAGAATTCGAAAGAGTTAATTCTCTTTTTCAAACAACAGATGCTGATCCTGAAGAACTGGTAAGTGAGTTGGTCCTGCACCACAAGAGATTGCAAGATAGAATCCTTGACAGGAATGGAAAACCACTGCCACTATACTGCCAGACTGGGGGTCACTTAACTCTAATCTTAATTTCTAAGGGTCGCTGCCACCAGACCCCCTCTGGACAGCATGTAGCTCGTTAGGTAGCGTGCAGAGTAGATTAGGCATTGGGTTAGGTTTTTCATTGACCAGATCGATAAGGGGAAAGAAGGGTGAAACCACAACATGTCTTAATTAATTTATTCCTTATAAAGCATAATGGTAAAAAAACATACAAATGAATTGGCCTTCCTCAGAAGAACAACGAAAAAGTTGGTTACCCCGCTCGGCACCAGAAGTCTTACATTAATGGCGTGTCATCCACATACTTATTGCATAACAATCCGTGACCTCCTTACCTCGGTCATTTCTTCTTACACTACACATCAGACTGCTCCACTTGTATGGAGTATAGCACCATCGGTTATCATACCTAGTAGCACCATCTCAACATACCTGTTACACCCCACACCTGCAGGTATGGGACTCCTTGTAATTTTTAGGTATATATAACAGGCACCTCGTTCGCACACCGTCCTCGGTGGGTAAAGACGAGGGCTTCACCAAGAGACATACCAGTACTATTTCTACGCCTGGTATTATAGGTCGCTCCAAGTGACAACCACGGAGTTTCTCACGGTCTCCTTATTTGTTACTACTCATTTGGAGTGGTGTGCTGGGAATCCACAGGTTCACAGTGGATTGACTTAGCTGGGAGTAGTCACCACCTGGTGGGACGCTCACAGGGATAATGGCTGCCGCACAGCAAGGCACTCCGACCGCATGGGACCTGAGGTGACGGTAGAACGGAGGGTACTGAGAAATAATGCCTGATGGGCGGTTATCACACACCCTAACACATTACTATTACACTTATACATCAGGCAAAGCTTTAAACTGTAATAACTTCTATATAAGCCTTAATTACAGGGCGGGATATAGCCCGATAGGATACTGACCTGAGGTGAGGGTAGAACGGAGGGTACTGAGGGCAGTGCCCCGCTGCGCGTCACCTCGTAGGCCTACAGTTTCCAATCTTTAATTTTTGCTTTTATTTCTTATAGTTCTCACCTGAACACTTTTCGGCATATTGTCACTCATGCCTTATAAACACACATTTTAAACCTAAATTACACACTAAGGTAAGGTTCTGGTTTGCTAACACGTGGGTAAATTCATTGGGTTATAATATCAATGCGGCGGGTACAGGACGCTCCCTAAAACAAAGGCAGAATGTTCATGGCGTGGGTGTATCCACTTCACTTAAAACTGTAATTAGGGATCCTCCTATCACACATTGCACTATTTGAAACCAGACATAACATTCTCTGATCACTGTACATATCGTGGGTATATGTCACATGAGGACACGAGGTGTATTAAGTTCACACCGATGCATACAAGATATTTCCTTTCAAGTATAGTTTCTGGGTCACTTCCAACACCTCACATAGTACTGATGCATTTATCCTTTTCCAGATCATTGTTCTCATGTATTTTCATATGATATTTGTGGAAGTTATGTTCGCTACACGTTCACAGACGTAAATAGCATGACTTTCAAACCATGATCCACACTTAGTCCTACACTACACTAGTCCGGCTCAACTGGACTTTAACATTCATCTTCTGGATACCCTGAGTTCTCCTTAATGCTATGAATACATACAATTAATATTATATAACTGTACCTGGGTACAATACAAAACATGGTCTAGTAATATTGAGTAGGTGAGTTATCCTTTACAATGTTTCCCGTTTTCTGAGATTCTACAAGCGCGGTGGGTTTGAATGTTATATAGCGTAATATGAATTAAATGGGTTTTTTGGAATGACAATGATGTGCGCAGAACACTACTAAACATGGTCGAAAATGGTGCCAAATTCATGCACGAGTTATACACCTTCATAAACCAACAGAATCACTCTGCTGAAGAAGTAGGCAAGGTAGATGAAGTAAAAAGTGGAAAGCAGGCTTCCAGCATCGACGGGGATCTCCAAAGGCTTGAGTGCGTTTGCTCCACGCAAGGTATTGAGCCAGACTGAACGAGTGCCATTCAAAGACCTTTCACTGCCTCACCTTCGAAGTGAAAAAGAAGATACATAATTTTTCTTGGGCTGAGGAGTCAGTTTTTGATGGCAAAATTCCCACAGATGCTACCTCTTTTTGGTCTGGGGTGTTGCAATACAAGAATTCAACAGGTAAGCGGCCCTTTGAAGAATTAGGGACCTATGCTATGGCTTGCCTCACAACACCAACGAGCAATGCTGTTGAAAGAATATTTTCCACGGTAACCAACGTCAAAACCAATTCTCGAAATTCGGCTATGTTCTGAAATGTTGGGCACAATTATTAGAGTTCGCTCACACCTCCAGTTCCAAGGAAAATGTTGCAGAGATTTCAAAGTAACACCACACATGATGGAGCTATTCAACTCTGCAAACATGTACGAGAAGGACGAACCAGGGGACGATGACGAACTAGACGGTTTTGCTTACGTCAACTAGTGTTATCAAGTTCACCATTATCATGCTCCACTGTAGATTATAGATTCAATTTCAATTTCAATTGTTTATTCCTTGATAGAGGAATCGGGATCCTAGTGCTGTCACTAGGTACCCCTGTACGATTAATTATAGATATTATGTTTATGTAATTATCGGGCTTTCAATTATAAGTGAAAATTTGGTTTTATTGTGACATTTTAAATGGATATTATAGGGGATACTTTTATTTTGTGTGGATTGCAAAAATAGCCTTGTGCTTCCCATCCAAAAAGAATTGGCCTAATTTTGGCCGTTTTGGCCGTGAGATGGCGCGAGTCCTGGCCGTGAAGCTTGTCCTACATCTGGCAACCCTGGCGTCAACACGGGACCACAAGCACAACAAGACGATGGTCGCCATAAAGTTTTACGGTAATTATGGTATTACAGTCTGCAGAAGCTGGAAATACAACATTACTGGACATTTGTGAAGAGAACCGTGACAGGACTGCTTAAAGGTAAAGAACATGAAGGCTATGAGGAGAAAAAGTAAGTAGCAGGAGGCAGCTACCAAACAGGGAGGTACTACCGCCTGGGAAGATATTGGAAGCATAATATGTTGTCTAATGGTGGACCCTGCTGCTATATGTGACCAAGTCCCAGGTTGATGGTCTGACTTTCTGCCTCATTTACACACAATTGCATGGTCTCAATTGTTTCTCTTACTATTGACAACACAACATACATATATTGTTTCTCACTATTGAAATGTATTTTTTTTTTATTTATGGTTTTGTTATTATTATTATTATTATTATTATTATTATTAGTATTATTAGTATTAGTATTATTAGTATTGGTAAATTTTACTGTAGGACAGGAGTCCCTCGGGGTTGACCAATATGTTTCTCCAGTGTATTTTAGTGTATTTTAAACGAATCTGACCTTCATTTTTGGCGGAAATTGCTAGTTTTTGCCCCCCCCCCCCTCCACAATAATGGGGGAGACCCTGTAAAATTGGGGTTATTGGGGGTGGAAGAAGACAAAAGAGCCATCTGACCTAACCTAACCTGACCCAAGCTAACCTGACCTGACCCAACCTAACCTGACCCAACCTAACCTGACCCAACCTAACCTAACCGAACTTGAGCCAACCTAACCTAACCTGAGCCAACCTAACCTAACCTAACTAATTCATAGCTGTAGGCTCCGCTCCCGGACCCCCGGTAAGCCTAGCTTAAACTAACCTAAATGTTTCAGTAGTTAAAAACTTTGGGGTGCGCCATGTCCGAAAGTACAATGCTGTATCTTAGCTAGAAGTGGAAGGCCCGGGGATACGTAAGAATTGGATAGAATGGTCGTCTTTCTCATAAAACTCGGCAATAAATTGGAAATAATCGCAGGAACACAAATGACAACCAACCTCCACCACGTCCATTGTGAGACTGGACAATTTCTTCTGGTGGTCACCACTCGATGTCCCCATGACCACGTGAGGTCTTGCATAGCAACACCCGAGGACGAGTTACCACACCACGTGAACACCACACCACTTGGTGTCTCCATGACCAGCCCAGGCCCGGGCCATCAACTGTAAACTTTAATAATTTGTATGTTCAATCATTGTTCCTTCTTCTTTCAGTTATGAAAGCTTTTGTTAAACGACCCACCCACCCCATGTCTTTGTATGTAATAAGTAATTTTTGTCCAATGTATATTTTCAGCATTCGGGCTGCATAACTTTTTCAATAAACCGTTAATTATTATTATTATTACACACACACACACACACACACACACACACGTACATACATACATACATGCAGAATTAAGACACCTCTGGGTTTGTGTGACTGCTTGGTAGTGAGTTAAACATCAGCTGTTGAGGAGCGCTTGGCAACACTCCTTTCCACTCCATCTCTCTAATCATCCACACCTTTCTCACTCCATATTTTAAAATGTTATGTAATATAATGTTGAAGGGATACAACTTTGCTCATTTATAATCATACTTATCACAATCTCCCTAGAAATACTTTAGGTTTCATGTTTATTCAAGACATCTTCACGTCATGAGACCCACTAATCCCCCACCCAAGAAAGGGTGACCTGACATTCCATCAGAAGGTCAGTAATTAGACCACTAATCCCACACCCTACCACCAGCTGACATTGCATCAGGTTAGGTCAGGTACAGTCGTGAACAGAAGTCCTGTCGCCCCTTGTGCTGTTCCGCGAACCGAGAGATTCAGGCTCATGAACCCGAAGCAGTAGACACTGGTGCATCATTCTGCCCATAAATGCTTCGGATTCATGAGTCTGAATCTCAGGGTTCGTGGAGCAGCAGAAGGGGCGACAGGACATTTGTTCACGAGTGCACACTAGACCCACTAATCCCCCACAGCTCCATGGGAGTGAAAAATACCAATGTTTGCTGTAACACACTGCTTCATTCATGATTTTTAATTTTTTTATTATTTATTTCACCAAACTTTTAGATAAACTATTCTGGATTATTACAGTTAAGAAATGGAGTTTCTAACTTAATTAGAACTGCATTTATGGACTCCGGTGGTTTAGACTTGAGGAAAACATCCCCAGCACCCAGAAACATTCTGGGGAAGTGGGCTAGTGTCTGTGTATGCAAGATGTCTAGTTTAGACACTCGGAAACTTTTCTCAGTAACTGAAAAAGATTCCCGGGATAAGGAATTTATCTGGGTTTGAGAAAGTTGTCTGGTTAGCTGGAAATCTCTCTGTACCAATTGTTCTGGGTAATGGGGATATCACTGTATTGTATTTCAGAGACTTTTTCTCTTCATAGATAACTTGGAACATTTAGGATAAGTCCTCGGGTGTTCATCCACACCCGAGGACTTATCCCAATATTCTAATAATAATTTTGGATTACTAAATAGTAACCTGAACCGAATCGCATATATTTGGTTGAAAAAACTGAGTTACGGCTCTGAGGACGCTTTTGGGAAGATAATAAGTACTAACCAGAATGTTTAAAAAATGGCTGTTATGGGTTATTGTTCAAGATATGTATTTACAGGCATCCCCTGCGTTACGGAAGGGTTGCGTCCCTGGAAAATTGACCGCATGGCGAAATTCCGTAACGCGAAACCTATTTTCCCATTGACTTCCAATATAAAACTGGAGACACGTTCCTAAGGATTTTTTCCGGTCTCAAAAAAGTAATTCAAGCACTTTTATGAATGAAAATAAACATTTATAAACACATACAATACAGTACATTAAATAATTTATGATATGCCTTCTTAACACATCAAGTTTAATATCCAATGTAATGCCTTTGCTGCTTCTTTTTGCACTGCTGTGGTCACTTCCACTTGATGGCCTCTTTCCAGTCATCTTGAATAAGGGTAATGCACTGTACTGTACTTACTGTATGTTTGTAAAAGTTAAATCCAACTGCTGGGCCGAGAAACATGCTACTTGTATATTATTTGTAATTCGAAACCCATTCCCCAAATATGTAACTGTATATTTTCAGCCTTCTGGCTGCCAAGCTCTTTCAATAAACCGTTAATTATTATTATTATTATTATTTAAACAATGGACTGACTCCGCGTGGGGATGCCACACTTGGCGGTACCAAACACCAAGAAATCCACACCAAACAAATTGTAATTTTTAACAAAAAATTTAAATTTTATATAGTGATTTTTTTTTTTTTAATTGTTAAAATTTTCCCCAATTTCCGCAAGGGCGGATTTACGGGCCGTGTCGCCAAATTATTGGTCATAATTTACAAATTCCGTACGAGCGAAATTCCGTAACGCGGGGGATGCCTGTAGTTGACCCGTCCACAGTGCTCTAACTTAGATCATCTTCAAAGTCAAGATAATCTTTCTTTAACTGCCAGATAAATTGCTGAAATATCTTGTTAAAGTTAATATTGTAATCATTCTCAATGAAGTAATTGCACACAATTGATTTACTAATGATTTGAAATAGTAAAATAAAAGCAAACATTAAATAAATTTTTTTATAAATGGGCAAAGTGGATTAAGGTAGCGAGGTCAGTAGGACAACAGGTTCTATAATCCTGTGATATTTCTTGACTAGGGGTCAGTTGTGAGGTCAAAATGTGTGTTTTGTTACCCTTCAGGTCAACTGAATAGAGTACTGTATACATATAACGTTGTTCTTCTGTAGCTTCTGCCACTATTCCCAGAATTACCGGGATAATGGTTTTACTGCCAAATTGGCTAGTTAGCGGCCAAGATGAGTTGGCTGTTTTTTACTCAAGTTGGCCTTTTCTCTGGACTGATTATTGAGTAAAGTTTAATATCTAATAAATTCATAAACCAGTAACAGAAATATGGCATTTTTATAAAGTTATGATCCTTAACGTTGACACAACCGTCACTTGTGGTAAGACGGTACCTCTGACAGTTGCTCTTTGTGGGAGAATTACCATGTCAGTGGGGCTGTGCCTGGCTGGCCGACTCAGGTAAGGCCGTCAACATGTCAACATCACAGAGGAACCGCGTATACCCGGTGTTAGGTCCTGATGAAGCCCTGACCACTTGAAGTCAAAACTGCCTCGGTGTTATTTTACTGTAATATAAATTAGATAATTTCAGACATACTGTACATACCTGTACAAATATACCTATAATGCCATGATATATTGTGTTGTCAATCTGTGGAAGTCATCTACAGTATTGTCAATTAACAATGACCTTCAAATATTTCTGTCTTTATTACTTACATGTTAATGGTATTTATAAAGTGTCTTTATTTCCCTGACTTTTGTCCATTCACAGAACATAACTTGACACTTAAATTACAGTAATTTGTTTGGAGTGATTTACTCCTTATATTTTATATACTGTACCTCACTGCCGGGTCAATCCGTGTCAAATTAACCAGGCCAAAACATCAACCGTCATGAAATTGGCTAATATTTGGAATATAAATAGAACTTTTTAAGCTGATTTCAGAAAGGTTTTACTTTTTAAAATCGGATTTACCGTTGCAGAGTTATGGCGATTTGAAATTTGATCATTTCATGCTCGCTCAAGCGGAACGGTGACTGATTTTAAATCAACCCGAATTCAGATGCTTATTAAATGCCAACGAGTGTAGATATACACTTAAAACTTATCAAATATAAAAGCTTACATCATACAGTTTAATATGCAATGGAAAAAATGTGGTTGCTATGGGTGGTGTGTGGTTGCTAGGGGTTTAAAGTACAACACATTTCATGTTCGGTCAACCGTAACGTGCTACGGAAATGACCATAACTTTCGCAGAACCATATGGATTTTTAATTTTAATGGCTCAAATGAAAGATCTAGTGTTCAGCTACAACTTCAACATAAAGACCTTCTGCCCTTTTGGGTTTTTCTTGACAAAAATGAGGCTCAAAGTACAGTTCGTCCCCGATTTACGTACATCCGATTTACGTACAAACGGCCGATACGTACATCGTTTCTGAAGTCTCTAATTGCAAAAATATTGTCTTAAAAGGGCGAGCAATTTTTAAATTTGGCGGGCGAGCCAGCCGCACCGCGCCGCCACTATCACTGACCATGCAGACGACACGCTAGACGCACCAAAACAACAAGTGTGGTCATTGTGCATACAGTACTTCTCCTGTGAATTTCTGCCCTATTTTGTACACTTTACTCTTTGTGCAATGACTGGTGTAAAGCGTAAGAGTGGTGAAGCCAGTGGGAGTGCTACGAAACGTCAAGCAATCTCACTAGAGGTAAAAATGGACATAATAAAACTGCTTGAAAGTGGTGAAAAGTTGACCAATGTTGCCCGCAAATTTAACCTGAGTCGGTCAACTGTTAATACAATTGATAAGGGCAAAGAAAAGATCAAGGAACATGTGAAATCTGCAGTGCCAATGCAATCTACGATTATAACTAAAAGAAGAGGGAAGGTCCTGGAAGAAATGGAAAAATATCTTGCGATGTGGATCGAGGACTGCACACAAAAACGTAAGCCTCTGTCTCTCAGTATGATTCAGGAGAAAGCCCTAAGTCTTTTCAACGACCTAAAGAAAGATCACCCTGATGATACTGTTACATTCAATGCTAGCCATGGGTGGTTTAACCGATTCAAGGTGCGAAATAAGCTGCATAATGTTCGAGTGACTGGTGAGGCGGCGAGTGCTGATTGGAAAGCAGCACAGGAATTTCCAAAGAAACTCGCGGAAATTATTGACGAGGGAGGCTACACACCACAACAGATCTTCAATGTGGATGAAACTGGGCTTTATTGGAAAAAAATGCCTGACAGGACGTACATAAGCAAAGAGGAGAAGTCAATGCCTGGGTTTAAAGTAGCGAAGGACAGACTGACGCTGCTTCTTGGTGGTAATGCAGCTGGTGATTTTAAATTAAAACCATTGCTTGTGTACAGTTTTGAAAACCCACGAGCACTCAAAAACATTGCAAAGGCATCCCTTCCTGTCATATGGAAAAGTAACACTAAAGCATGGGTTACACAGGCACTTTTCCAAGACTGGTTCTACCACCATCTTATACCAGACGTGGAAAAATATTGCAGGGACAATGGTATACCCTTCAACATCCTCCTGCTGCTTGACAATGCACCTGGTCACCCCCCTTTCCTGGATGACTTCCACCCAAAGGTAAAGGTTGTGTACATGCCACCCAACACAACATCTATCATCCAGCCAATGGATCAGGGCGTCATTGCAACATTTAAAAAATATTATCTTAGGCGCACCTTCCGCCAAGCACTGAAGGCAACTGATGACAATGGGATGACTCTCAAGGAATTTTGGAAGTCCTATAATATCTACAAGGCAATTAAAAACATCGGTGCATCCTGGCAGGAGGTTACATCATCCTGCATGAACGGCGTGTGGAAGAAAATCTGTCCACAGTTTGTCAACGACTTCAGTGGGTTTGAGAATGTTCAGGAGGAGCAGAATGCTGTGATCAACAACTTAATCAAAATAAGTGAGAAACTGGAGTTAGACCTGAAGGAGAATGACTTCTCTGAGTATTTCGACGCCCACGGCAAGGACTTGACAAATGACGAGTTGATTGAGTTGGAGAAGCAACGACGGGAAATAGAAACAGCTGAAGAAGATCAAGTTGAAATGCCTACAAAGCATTTCCAAACTAAACTGATGGCGCAGGCTTTTGCAAAGGGGGAGGAAATGTTGGCACTTTTTGAACAGCAAGATCCAAATGAAGAAAGACTTGCCAAGGTGTCAGCAGCGATCCAAGAGGCTATTAAATGCTATCACATAATTTATGAAGAAAAAAAGAAGATAACAACCCAAACATCAATCCACAAATTCTTCAAACCAGCAGCCGTATTGCCAACATCATCTACACCTGATCCAGTGCCATCAACATCATCTACACCTGATCCAGTGCCATCAACATCATCTACACCTGATCCAGTGCCATCAACATCATCTACACCTGATCCAGTGCCGCGTGATGTGGATGATAGTGACGACTGAGACGGCTGACTGCGTCACGAGTGTTGCCGCGAGTGTGTTTACATAGTTCACCGCGCGGCTACTTATGCCGCATTTATGTTAAATAAAATATGTTTGCATTTGATAAGTTGTATTAATTACCACCAGATAACATTATAGGGTTGGGGGATTTTCGAATTACGTACATTTCGAGTTAAGTACAACCTTTTGGTCCCCATTATGTACGTAACTTGGGGACTTACTGTAAATGTCGATTTATCTCAATATTTTTCACTATTACTGTAGTAGGCAATTTAATACATATAATATGTCTTCACTTTTCAATGTTTTTTTTAAATATGTTGTCTTGTCTTATCCATAATTATAAATATAGGAGATTCTCCAAGATTTTGCAATGTAGCATTCAAGCTGTTATGAGATTCAAGTGAAATATTGGCATCTAATATTTCCCTCATTTCTTCATCAGTTGTTGAAGATGCAATGCTAGAACTGTCATCTTCATCTGCTGTAGTTACAATTCTTTTAATTTTCGTATGGCATGCTGAACACAATTTTTTTCCAGGAACAATTTGTACAGTGTTGTCAATTTTCTTAAGGGTTTTGTGTAATTCCCATGTGATCTTTCTCAGACTGGAATTCATTACGGATTTTTTATGTGATTGGAATGGGTTACAGCACTTTTTCTGTCTTCCTTCATATCTATCAATGTATAAACTTTTGTGATAAAAACACAGTTTTTTAATTTTAAAGTTTGGTGGAATGTCTGTTTGTTCAAGCCGAGCAAGTATGGTATCCAGCATTGTTTCAGGTATGGTTTCAATATCTACAAATCCCTTTTTCTGTTCGACGTAAAGTTGCTTGTGACAATCAGAAGAGCCCATTATTTCACCCACACAGCAACTCTCAATTTCCATGATGATGTTGAAGTTGATATGCGCTACTAAACCAGCTTTGAAGTTTTCCACATTTTGTTTTCAATAAGAATCCGTACTCGATATAGTTTTTGTTGTGTATATTTAGGTATCTCAATAAAATATAATATATATCTAAAAATACAACAACATTTTAGTTCATGATGGCTGTTATATTTATTATTTATTTTCTATTAGATTTCATAATTTGAATGAATAGGTTGTGGAAGACAAGTTACAGATGAAAATGCTTGATAATTACATCAAGATTATCAAGCATTTATCTCGAGGTAGATTGGACTTCTTAGCCCAGTGAATTTATTTTTGATATTAAATAATGTGCCATATACAATATGGTTTTACCCCAACGGTGTCGAAGAAACACAAACAGCATTGCCTTTAAAATAATTTACTATGCAATGCAAATGCATTATTAAAATAAAAGCTTTTTTATAATTTGATCTTATTGTTTTCCAAGAGCAGTTTATAAAGTCAGCCTCGTTATTTTAAATCGTTTTTTGTTTGGTCAATAATCAATCACCAGACCATATTTTTGAATTAGAAATGCCATTATGATCTACAGATTTTTAATTTCAGCTGTGTGCATTATTAAATATTATATGTGAAAATAACTGAAACATGATTATCATGAATATAATATAAATTTAATAATGTATTTTAATAAACATTGTAGACATATATTTGTAATAATTATGTTAACTATCAAAAATATTGAGATAAACAGACAGTTACTTTAAGGCTCATATTTGTCAAGAAAGACCCAAAAGGGCAGAAGGTCTTCATGTTGAAGTTGTAGCTAAACACTAGATCTTTCATTTGAGCCATTAAAATTAAAAATCCATATGGTTCTGCGAAAGTTATGGTCATTTCCGTAGCAGGTTACGGTTGACCGAACACGGATTGTGTTGTACTTTAAACCCCTAGCAACCACACACCACCCATAGCAACCATATTTTTTCCATTGCATATTAAGCTGCATGATGTGTGCTTTTATATTTGATAAGTTTTAAGTTTATATCTACACTTGTTGGCATTTAATAAGCATCTGAATTCGGGTTGATTTAAAATCAGTCACCGTTCCGCTTGAGCGAGCATGAAATGATCAAATTTCAAATCGCCATAACTCTGCAACGGTAAATCCGATTTTAAAAAGTAAAACCTTTCTGAAATCAGCTTAAAAAGTTCTATTTATATTCCAAATATTAGCCAATTTCATGACGGTTGATGTTTTTTTTTATTTATTTTGGTTAACTTGACATGGATTGACCCTGCCAGAACATCATAATAGTTAACTAATGCTCTGTCCTTCCTCTACACTCCAGACAGTCACCAGGATTGAGTCAAACTACATCGTCGTCGTCTGTGTTTATCTCGGTAACAAATAAACGTGTCGGTAGCTGCCCCAGGCCGAGATAAGTCACAAGTCACTAATGGACATCTTCTCTCTTGTACAGGAGAAGGTAAGAGGTTTTTCTCTTACTGGATTAGAACACAGGTCAATGACCCACGTCAGGGCCTGGGGGGCAAAAATATAATAATAATAAAGTAATATCATTCGTTAGCCGGAATCCCTTAAACCCGGAACTCTCCGATATCCGAAATTTAAATTTTCTCGGAAAATCGTTCCCAAAGCTGGAATTTTCCGGAAAAAACGATAAAATTCCGGGTATGAGGGAGTTTTTTCCCAGAGGAGCTCTGCACCAATCGTTCCGGCTAAGGGGGATATCAGTTGTAACACTACTAACAATAGAGTAACCCGTCGATAAATAGGAATTTCATATAACTTGGCACATACCTGTATATGGTCTAGGAATGTATTATATCATAATTCAGGAAGTGACGAGATATATAAAATTACTTGGGAATATCTCGGCATATCTGGACACCTGTGTCACATACCATACCTCTGTGTCACCTACCATACCTCTGTGTCACCTACCATACCTCTGTGTCACCTACCGTACCTCTGTGTCACCTACCATACCTCCGTGTCACCTACCATACCTCTATGTCACCTACCATACCTCTGTGTCACCTACCGTTCCTCTGTGTCACCTACCATACCTCTGTCACCTACCATACCTCTGTGTCACCTACCGTACCTCTGTGTCACCTACCATACCTCTGTGTCACCTACCATACCTCTATGTCACCTACCATACCTCTGTGTCACCTACCATACCTCTGTGTCACCTACCATACCTCTGTGTCACCTACCATACCTCTGTGTCACCTACCTTACCTCTGTGTCACCTACCATACCTCTGTGTCACCTACCGTACCTCTGTGTCACCTACCATACCTCTGTGTCACCTACCATACCTCTGTGTCACCTACCATACCTCTGTGTCACCTACCATACCTCTGTCACCTACCATACCTCTGTGTCACCTACCATACCTCTGTGTCACCTACCATACCTCTGTGTCACCTACCATACCTCTGTGTCACCTACCATACATCTGTCACCTACCATACCTCTGTCACCTACCATACATATGTGTCACCTACCATACCTCTGTCACATACCATACCTCTGTGTCACCTACCATACCTCTGTGTAACCTACCATACCTCTGTGTCACCTACCATACATCTGTGTCACCTACCATAACCTCTGTGTCACCTACCATGCCTCTGTGTCACCTACCATACCTCTGTGTTACCTACCATACATCTGTCACCTACCATACCTCTGTGTTACCTACCATACATCTGTGTCACCTACCATAACCTCTGTGTCACCTACCATACCTCTGTGTCACCTACCATAACCTCTGTGTCACC
The DNA here is from genome assembly GCA_958450375.1 of Homarus gammarus. Taxonomy (NCBI): domain Eukaryota; kingdom Metazoa; phylum Arthropoda; class Malacostraca; order Decapoda; family Nephropidae; genus Homarus; species Homarus gammarus. The sequence continues at coordinate 16,345 of CAUDMG010000702.1, forward strand.
TACCATACCTCTGTCACATACCATACATCTGTCACATACCATACCTCTGTGTCACCTACCATACCTCTGTGTCACCTACCATACCTCTGTGTCACCTACTATACCTCTGTGTCACCTACCATACCTCTGTGTCACCTACCATACATCTGTGTCACCTACCATACCTCTGTCACCTACCATACCTCTGTGTCACCTACCATACCTCTGTGTCACCTACCATACATCTGTGTCGCCTACCATACCTCTGTGTCACCTACCATACATCTGTGTCACCTACCATACCTCTGTCACCTACCATACATCTGTGTCACCTACCATACCTCTGTCACTTACCATACATCTGTCACCTACCATACCTCTGTGTCACCTACCATACCTCTGGGTCACCTACCATACCTCTGTGTCACCTACCATACCTGTGTCACCTACCATACCTCTGTCACCTACCATACCTCTGTCACCTACCATACCTCTGTGTCACCTACCATACATCTGTGTCACCTGTTAGGTTCTGAATAATAAGTTCTATATACAGGAGAGAACACAAACACCTGTATAGTTTTGTAGGTTCGGTTTACTGGATAAGAGTATGTACACAGAGGGAAGCAGCACTCTCCCTTGGCTAGGCTCCTTGTCAACTGCTATAGACGACGTATGGCAAGTGATACATTAGCAGCTTCCATACGTCGCCAGGCACATTAATTAAGCATGTGGGATATGGTAATAACATTGCCACACGCTGCTAGCTAGGCTGAATAAATAATACATAAATGGAGCACATACATAATATACATACATAATATATAATCCAGCATACATAATATACATACATCACCTACCATATATCTGTGTCACCTACCATACCTCTGTTGTAAGGGAGTTTGTTTTTACTTCCTATTTATTCTATTTATTCTTCAATACTTATATACTTGCTTCATATATATATTTTCTATTAATCTTATTTTCTTAGTCTTTCTGTCTATAAGTATCTATCTTATATTTTTTGCTTATGTTTTCTCAGTCAATATTCTTTTCTATATTTTATTCCTTCTGTGATATACTGTAAACAGCTCCTCCCCGACTTATGACCTTGTTGACTTACGACCACCCGAACATTTGACTGTCTCAGTCGTACCAAAATTTGTCAAATTACGTATTTTCGAATCCCAAGTCAGTGATCGCGCTGTGTACTGACAAAATTTTCGTTTGTAATTCACTTTAATATAGCTGGCAAGCTTAAAAGTGAGAGTTTTGTGGTGGTGAGTAGAAAAAGAGACACCCATTTTAGATTTTCTATACTGTATATTATTTAAGCATTTTCGAATTACGACCTGGATTTGGGTTCGTAACCCCGTCATAAAGGGAGGAGTAGGGGTAGGCAGTAAAAATGAAGGTATTCAGATTTTGCATAGGACTCTTTTTTAAACAATAATATGATATGACAATGCAGAATCAGCAAAAAAATTTGAACTTTAGGCGTTTTTGGCGGTTAGCACCACGAAAAACTGAAAATTGCATTTTCGGACTGTGAATTAAACAAAAAATCACAATTTTCTGGAATAATTGGTTTTCAAATGTAAAATACTGCATGAACTTGTCATTTTTTGATGCATATCGGCTCTGTGAAGATGGAATAATAACTCAAGACTAATTTGGAATTTTATTAGTCAAAAAAAAGTCCAAAAAACACAAAAAAATGGTGAAAAAGCATCAATTTTTTAATTTTTTATGATAAAGTGTTCAGGAAAGGACAGGCCTATTGCAAAGCCCCGGACACTAGAAGAGATAGAAGAATGGTGGGGTATAAAATGGGGAAGCTTTCGAGGTTAACGCATTTAATGGAGTTATCCTTCTATCGGGACACCCATAAAGCCGGTGTCATACAGCAGCCAGATTTGTTCAAAATGAATACTATCCCACACGAGGAACGATTACTCAACTTGTGTGCTCTTCTTGCAGAACATGACCCAGTATATGACTATGTTTCCTTGCCATCAAACAATGATGCTGCAATGGTCTTGTCATCACAATCCTGTGTTACGTCAACTCAAAGTACTGAAGACGACAACATGATGGAAGTAGGAAACTATTATGTCACATTGATGACTGAAGGGAATGTTGATACATGGTATATTGCTTCGTACGAGGGGCAAAACACGGATGGCAGATATACAATGGATCACCTCACGAGAGTACAAAAAGGGTCCGATTTGAAATGGAAACATCCAGTAAAAACTGATATAATAAATTTAAAACCAGAGTCGATCGTTGAATGCATTATTGACGGTGAGTGGGATGTTTCCCAAGAAAGGAATATGACATTTACATTGCGTAATCATACTTTTATTTCCAAAACGATTGAACAATTTCTGAAGTAAAGTGTGAGTACACTTTCATAACTTTCATTTGTATGTTTTATTACCCGATTTTTGCTTGTTTTTGCTGGCTTTTGACCCCTAAGATAACTTTAACCGATTTGTACAGAGTAAATCGGTATTAAGAAGTATTTCTGCAAGATTCCTCAAGTATTGCAGGCAGTATCAAATACCATTACTTCATATTTTGGAAATTAAACTCAATTTTAGGTGTTTTTGCCTCAATATCTATGTTTTTTCACCATTTTTTTGTGTTTTTTGGACTTTTCTTTGACTAATAAAACTCCAAATTAGTCTTGAGTTATTATTCCATCTTCACAGAGCCTATTTGCATAAAAAAATGACAAGTTCATGCAATATTTTACATTTGAAAACCATTTATTCCAGAAAATTGTGATTTTTTGTTAAATTCACAATCCGAAAATGCAATTTTCAGTTTTTTGTGGTGCTAACCGCCAAAAATGCCTAAAGTTCAAATTTTTTTGCTGATTCTGCATTGTCATATCATATTATTGTTTAAAAAAGAGTCCTATGCAAAATCCAAAGATAGTGCCTAAAATCCACCCTGTACTGCCTACCCCTAGGAGGAGCTGTACTGTACAATACTATAATGTACTATACTATACTATACTATACTATACTCTACTCTACTCTACTGTACTGTACTGTACTGTACTATACTGTACTGTACTATAGTATAGTATAGTATTACTATACTATACTGTACCATACTGTACTGTACTATACTATACAATAGAACGTCGATATAACACGAGATGTGTTCCAAGAGAGGTCGCTTTAAACCGAATTCGCACTAAATCAAAGTGTTGTTTCAACGGAATACTTTAGTTTGGTACTTGAGGGAAACACAAAATACTAAAAACACTGAGAGTCTACCCAGATGCACCTCAGCCCATCTCCTAGAATAAACAAAACATTGTTTTTTGTAGTATTATGTTAAAACAAACACTCAGAAATGAACACAGCTAAAATTATGAGACGTGAAATGGTCTGTTTACGAGCGATAAGCTGATGTGAGAGGCTGGTCACATTGGTGCCACTCACCACCCGCCTGACTCACCCAGCACTCACTTTCCTCTCAACTTATTTTTTAATTACTTTATGCTATCAAAAATAGATTTTCACTCAACTTTAGCTAGGCAATTCATCCTCTGAAGATGCAGAGCCCAACTCGACCAGCTCATCATCCACATCACTGTCTAGTGGTGTAACACGCGGGAAACACCATTTCCATGCTGCAGTGCTTCCAGCACCTTGTTTTTCTGCTCCAGTGTAATTGTTTGCCTTGATTTCTTGGCCTGTGGAGTTAATGATGTAATGGCTGGCCTCTTGGACATAATGGCGATGGTTGATAAACGTGTTAGAAGGAGATAGTGTCACACAGTATGTCCGTTCACTAGAGCGTCGGTGTGAGAACTGAGGATGTGTGAGGGTGGCGGGCAGCCGTGTAGCGTGGCCAGAGGCGCGTCTGGTGGGAAACATTAGGCACAAAATAGGAAAGATATTCTTTAAATTAAAACAGTCCTTAATTGCGGGTGTCGCTATAAATCAATAATCTTAAATTAAATTGACGTTTTACTGTACTATGTATACTCACTAGCGCGCCCATGGGCCCCCCCCCCCCCCCCACCCTTAAGCCCACGGTTCCTTAACCGTCTGTGGTCAGATGTTGGAATCCTATATGTCTCCCCCTGGTCAGGCAAAAGTGAATTTTTGTCTGCCTAATAGGTCCCATTTGGTCTGAAAATAAAGGAAATAAACCTCAATTTGCTCATGATTGCCAATTTAAAGCTCCCCGCACACGCCCAAGTTGCCAAGGCAGGCCTCTGAGATGACGTCACGCAGATTTCCTTACCACAGTGGTGCCGCCGTTACATGTTTTTTCGTGTCTCCTGCATTGTCCTTATTGTTGCTCCTTACCCAATTCACTTACTTTTATAACTAATATATATAATTTATAGTACTAATAGTGACAGGTATCATATTTATTGCACCACTCTCTCCCTGTTTATGGTACTATGTGGCACCAGCACGGCTCGCCACAGCTCCCACAGCTCGCCAATAACAACTTCCACAATAACGTTTTCGACAATAGCGGTAAGTTACAATAGATACCCATTTTCGATAATAATGTCTGGATTCTCTTGAATAACGGAGATTTTGCAGGAAGCGTCCGAGCGCATCAATGAAAGCGTTTGTTTGCCGCCATGTTGATGACATAGTTGTCCGCTCCGCCTCACTCCCGCCTCACTCTCACACATGCTCCGTAGAATACAGCGCTGCGCCCACGTGTGAGATTTTCGCCTCTATAATCAGTGGTTGCGAGGGTCGGTGATCAACAATGGCTTTCGCATTTTTGCTTGTGGGGGTTAGGGGAGGTGGTGGAGGGAGTGATTTACCGCCTGAATGCCCGGGAACTTTTAAAGTGAATGAGAAAAAGACCCCAAAGCTCAGAGACAAAGCCACAAGAAGCGTGCCTACTCGGTCAAGGATGAAGAACAAATTGTTGAGCTCATTGAAAGTGGTGCACGGAACATTGATATTGTGAGGAAATTGAACTGTCCTGAGTCTATAGTGCTAAATATTAAGAGGAACTTAGAAGAGACCAAGAAGAGTACAGTCGACCCTCGATAATTCGGACTAATGGGGGGGGGGGGGGTGTCCGTTTTAGCTGATTGTCCAAATTAACCGATTTAGGTTAGGTTAGGTTAGGAAAGATAGTACCGTATATAGGAAAGATAGTACCGTATATAGGAAAGATAGTACCGTATATACACTGTACACTGAACATGATACACAGTAACAAAAATACAGGAAATACTGTACTGTAAACATCATATAACTAGCTATATAAAACATTACAATATGTTTTTGTTTTTTGTTTTTTTTGGTGTGGGGGGCGGAAAGATGCCTAATTACTGAAATATCAATGAAAATTGCAGGGCATCACAGCACTGATACTCGAATAGGGCGCTAGGTCAAGAATGACTGGCGTGACTCACGCGCGAACAAGACGGCCGCGGCGTGACCCATCTATTGGACAATCCCAGAACCATGTATTTTATCCTATTTTACATTGAAATACATCACGTTTCAGCAAAACTACTATTTATTTCCGAGAATATATTCATTCAGGCGCAGTTTAGGTAAAATATACGTGTGATGTAACAGTTTTTTAACTGAAAACGATTCGAAAAACCCATACCCTCTAGCCCTGTTCAAGGAGAGGACTGGGAGAAGCTGTTTGGTGCTGCAGACGATGATAAGGAAAATGATTTGACGGATTTTAATGAAAATATTCAGAAATATGGTATCGTAGTATTTATTCAAGTCAATTAGGACAGAATATTATTGTAATACAACAGTTTTTTAACTGAAAACCAATCAAAAAGCGATTACGGTAACATCTTTTGAACGAAAGAAAGCGAGTCATTGTTTTCGTCACGATTTTATCCCACTTTCCACTAATACGTACGTCATTTCAGCAAAAATATTACATTTCCGTGAATGCATTATATCAAGCACAATATGAATAGAATACCATTGTAATATAACAGTATTTTAACCAAAAACTATTAAAAAACGAGTAACTTCTCTTGAACATCGTAAGGTTAGGTAAAATCTTTTGTTTTCGTCATGTATTTTATCCTATTTTACATTAAAATACATCACGTTTCAGCAAAACTACTATTTATTTCCGAGAATATATTCATTCAGGCACAGTTAAGGTAAAATATACATGTGATGTAACAGTTTTTTAAGTGTGAAATATCGAAAAGGTTTTTATTACCGGTATTTTTTGTAGATCAATGAGAACTGTGATACCGTATATGATATGATAAGTTAGCCTGTGCTAAGAACTTCAACATAGACTACTGAAAACACGTTGTAAGGTAATTTAGCCTATTGTAAGTTCATTTGCTGAAGGAACTGCACAACTTTTCATTACTAATTGGTACATATTTTACCTTTCCTTTATTTACTGGCAGTAAATGGTAAATATTTTTCATGTCTGAAGCTAAAAGTTGCATCCCCCCCCACCCCCCCACACTAGTGGTGGAAATGTTACATTTAACCAAAAAGACGCTGGTGTTTTATCCCAGCAGTGGGTGGACCAGCATTTTAGCTTGAGGTCCGCGTAGGTAATATTCCTTAAAAAAAAAAAAAAAAAAATAAGTTCGTTCAGATTTTGTCCGAATTATCCAAAATCCGGATTAAAGGGGTCCGAATTAACGAGGGTCGACTGTATTGCGCTGGCTAAGAAATATTTTGGTAGTGATGGAAATGTGAGGCGAGCTATGAATGATAAAAGTCATAGAAACAGATTGTTAGTGATAACAGAGCATTTTCTTGTGAAATGGTTAGCTTGTAGAATGAAAGACAGTGCAAGTGTTAGCGTCCCTCAGATACGGAACAATCATCACACCAAGTGCCTCAAAAACTCCCCCAAGCTAAGTGTTATATTACTCAAACTCTTTATTTTGATGATTGAATACCAATTCTTTTCATTTCAGCGAACAAAAACTGTTAGGAGGTCTTCTAAGAGGAAAAATTGGGTGAAATTCTTGGGGCGGCAGCACCAATAAACCCTTTTTACATGTATTTTAATGTCACACAAATAACGGCATTTTTCAGGCACCTATTAAACGTTATTGGCGAGAGCCTACTGTATATATATATATATATATATATATATATATATATATATATATATATATATATATATATATATATACACACACATTATTACCCCGCTTTACGCTGTTTCACTTACCGCGGTGCATCTACTCATATACGCGGGCAAAGTATAATTTTTTATTTAGCTCATAAAATTCATACAAATTACCCGGCCAGAATATAATTTACATTGTTGGCATTCTTACAATATGATGATCATTTTGAATATAAACATCATGGATTTTGCATTAGACATACAAATTTTAGATCTAATGTAATAATTTGGTTTACACAAAGCAAATATTTTATCTTTTGTGCAAAATATATGAAGTTTACATACAAAATATACCCTGACCTGCAAGGAATCCAGAAATGTCAATTATATTATCCTAACTTTAGTCTGAGGTATTATTTATTACTAAACGTTAAAATCTAGTGTTTTCACCCAAACATTTCTCAGAGAGGTAGGGGCCAGTGAGCTGGGAAGAGGGGGGAGGGATTTGAGTCCATTATTTGAATGGACATTAACCTGGCGACTGTATTTCTCTTAAATATTAATTGTGTGTGCATGCCATCATAAAATTATGATGTTATTTTTACTACAAAATAGGTATTGCGTCGGAAAAAGTGGAGTTTGGTGGTCGGGCCAGTTGCTATTGGAATTAATCCCATATGTTGTGTTGTTCACTTTATGTTTCACTTTCCGCGGCACCCTGTGGGTTTAATTGACCGTGTAAATCGGGGTACTACTGTATATATATATACAGTGACCCCCTCGTTTAACGAACGTCTCGGTTAACGAAATTTCGGTTAACGAGCTGCCTTCCATAAGGATCTTCAATTCGGTTAACGAATTTCTTACGAACTGACCTCAACATGTTTTCGCTTGCACTGGCCGGGCAACCAGCTTTAGTATCAGTCCGCCAATACAGTAATCGGTTTTGGGCTTAAATTCCTTACTATTTTAGTAAATATCAAGAAGTTTATACTATTCAATAATTTTAAAAGTTTAATATTAACTTTTTTTAGTCATTTTAACAATTATTGAGCATAATTGAAGGTAAAGAAACTAGTTTCTGGCATGCCATGCAGCCTGTTAACACACCAGACAGGCATTAGTCTCTCTCTGTTTTCACTGGAGGTAACATCCTGCTTGAGACTCTTCAACTAAACGCTTTTTTTCTGTGTTTCCAAGCAAATTATTGGTCATTTTGAAATATATTTTACATATTGACAATATATAATGCAGTGCAGTGTTGATTTAAAGAAAATAATCTTGAAATACACCAAGAGAACTAAAATTTTATGGCCGAAATGGCGCCATGGGGTAACTTCTCTTCCACCCCCTATGCCTTCTCTTCTTCCTTCTCCTCCACCCTCATTCTAATTCCCATCATCATCATCATCCAGAAGCCTTCTACATACACACCTCAAAGTAAGTGAACTTTTCTACCATTTTTGTTGAATTTAGGAAATTTTCGGTGAGATGGAACCAATTACCCAAAAACCCATTGAAACAATGGTTTCGGTTAACGAACGACCTTCTGGAACTGATTGAGTTCGTTAACGGAGGGGTCACTGTGTATATATATATATATATATATATATATATATATACAGTATATATATATATATATATATATATATATATATATATATATATATATATATATATTGTTACGCCGACTCTTAATTTACTTAAATATCCAGGTTCTCGGCGTAGCCAAACAAAAAGTGAAGTAAATTATAAGAGAATAAAGATAAGTAAAGTAAACCTTTAAGCATTTAATTGATTAAATATTAACACAATAAAGAGCCTCGTAGGCTGTCACAAATTGATTCACCATCGAAACTTTTAAGACACAAGTGATACAAAACATCAAAACATCAAAAGAATAAAATTAAAGCATTGGATTACGTTAACACTGCATAAACATATAAAAACTATCACTGAAATTAACTAACGTGAAACAACACTGAATTACTTGAATACAACAAAGCAAATACTGATGGACACAAACAGAGACATAAATAGGTACTCACATAGATATACCACATTGGTGGCGACAGGAACAACACAAATAAATTAAATATAAGTAACAAGTGTTACTCAAAGGATGTGGACTGTATGACAAGAGAATTGAACTGACTCAAGTCAGTTGGTGGGTCCTATATATAAGGTCGGCTCCCGCCATGCGACCCGCCGGTGGGTCGTTTAACGATGCAGATAGTCGTTAGAGAACAAAGAATGCTGGTTACAATACAAAATAAAGAAATAAGATGGGCTTGAACAAATAATGACAGTTAAAACCTTAACAGCACAGGGTAAGGTGACTAGAATATATAATGGTAAATTTAACACATCATTACAGGAATAATATGGAACATGGGAGCATGTTATATATAAAAAAAAATAGAAAAAATACGACACGGTCGTAACACTTCCCCCCCATAAAATAAAATTTTGCTTGCACAAATTTTGATATGACAAGTGTTCCGACACCTTGAAGTCCAACAAAAAATATTACCCTTCTTCAACAAATCAGTAAGGGGTAGTGCCAACTCGGCAAAAATACAAATATATCTGGTAATAACCCACACAACCCAAAAATCTACGGACTTGTCGTTTGTTACATAGAACAAGCATCTAAGAAATAGTGTCACCTTGCTGTGGGAGGAGCAAGTTTCCAACCCAATTACATGTCTCAGATACAAAAGTTGAGCACAAACAAATTCGGACTAAGCAAAGTTTATAACAAACACGTCCTACATTTCCTAACTCAGTGAAGAGAGCGTCTAGCTGACATACTGTAAATGGTCTGACCAAGTGTCAGAAAAAAAATTACATCTAAATATACTACACAACCAAGCCAATTGGCCGTGACATCAGCCTTTGTAAGGTAGCAGGGGCATTGCAAAGCCCAAAGGGAATAACATTAAATTTATAGTTCTTACCTAATGTCACAAAACTGGATATGTTTTTAACACAACCGGTCAAGTACTTGCCAAAGCCCTCGAAGGCAATCAATCTTAGAGGGGAACTTAGCGTTCCCGATTGCTTCGATGCAGTCGTCGACTCTTGGTAGAGGGAAGCTGTCCTTGTTGGTGACGGCGTTGACCGTGAGGAAGTCAATGCAGAATCGAAGAGTGCCGTCCTTCTTTGGTACTAGAGTGACTGGTGAGCACCACTCGCTGGTAGGGAGCCTGCTTGATAGGCTTAGCAGAACCAACAACATCATGCACCACGGCAGTGGTACAACCAGGCCTGTCTTGGAAGACAAGAGGATGTTGTTGGATGGCGGTCAGCACGTCAGCCCTCTGGTGTCCCAGTAGACGCTGTAGCTTCTCCTGCAACTCCACGGAGTTGGACTGCCAAACCCTGACTGATGACAGGGCGAGTGGACTTGCCCTTTCTTTTTCCTCTTCTTTCTCACCGTCTACCAAGAAAGTGTCAACGGCACACACGGGAACTGGATCATCAGCAACAAATGGGGGTGCTGGCGTGTGTGGTACAGCTTGATGGTGTTGACGCGACATAAGCGCTGTGGTCGGCGCCTGTCAGGGGTAGAGATAATATAATTCGTGGGGCTTACCTTCTTCACCACTCTATTATGGCCGGCTGAACTTCGCATGGAGCGGCTGTCCATGTCTCAGCAAGAGAATGAGTACTTGATCTATCTGGAACTGTGTCTGGCCCGCTTGTTGCACCATGTCTTGGTCTGCGGCAAGGCTCCAACATCTTAGAAGCTTCTCTCTAACATCTACTAAACTTAATACATTAATGCTCTCTTCACTACTACCTAACAATGAACTATTCCCAACTCTGTTAGGGCTTCCTTGAAAACTTTTCCTACAAAATATGAAACACCGTCCGTTTGAACACGGTACGGCAACCCGAAGTGACTAAACAGGTCAAACAAACATTTAACAAGGGCCTTAGCAGTAACTTTCCTAAGAGGTACAGCATACAAGTACCTAGTGGAGGTATTAAGGACTGTAAATAAATATTCAAACCCACTAGAAGTTTTAGGCATAGGGCCAACAATATCACACTGTACTGTTGTAAAGGGCTCAGGTACGTGAGGTACTCTTACAAGTGGAAAAGGTGGAATAGCCCGATTGGCTTTGCCTACCTTTTGACAAAAATGACAATACTTACAATATTTAGTGACATCTCTCCTCATACCTGGCCAATTGAACTTTCTGGCCAGCCTGTTGAACGTCTTTCGGACACCTTGATGTCCAGAAAAGCGATCGTCATGGGCCAGAGCTAGAACATGTTGTCTGTAAGTGTGTGGGAGGACTATTTGAGTGATAGACGCCCAGTCCGCGTCTTCCTCTGACATAGTCGGTGGGAGCCATCGGCAGCACAAAACACAGTCTTGACTTAAATATCTCGTGGTAGGGCCTGAATCATTGGCAGGATCGGACACCAGGTCAAACAAGAGCCGTAATGAAACTTCTTGCTCTTGCGCAGCTATTAAAGCAACTCTCCCGGTCACAGCATTAACTACGGAAGAAATGTCTTGGGAAGCAATTGGGTTAGCAAAACGTCCTTCTAAGGACAGTGAGTTATCTACATCAGGAGTTACATTATGATCATTAGTCATTAACAAAAAACGAGTCACAGCACACAAGGGAAAACACCGGGCATATCATCTTCAAGCTGTTGCAGCAAATCGTTACCGAGTATGAGGTCTACTCTTTAGCAACAAGGAGACTTGACACGTACTAACACAGGCAGCTCGTGCTCACCGGCTACGTTTAGCTATACCTGAAAAACCAAAGGAGCTGCACCTTTACCCCAAAGGGCGCCCAAAACGACGTTTTGTCAGTCTTCCTCACCGCAACAACACCCTCTTTGATGAGAGTTTGGAGACAACCCGAGTCTCTCAAAATAATGACTGGCGTTTCGACACCATCAACTTCTACCGTGCCTTATGACAAAAAGTACCAACGTCTGGGTCCTTCGCAAAACTCTCCTGGAAAAGATCAAAGTCTCGTGAGGCGAGAACCGAAACTGCAACCTCTAGTGCTTCACCTTATTTGGCTGCGGCCTTGTCCAACAAAAATACGCCTTATGACCCGGCTTTCCACGGAAACTACAATTAAATTAGAAAATTAGGACGCCCCATTAGGTGGCGAACGAGTCCATCTCCTCTTGTCATGTACAAAATTATTACACACAAAATTACCATGGTTAGTCCTACCATGCCTCAAAACAAATCCATCAGCATGCTTAGAAGAAAAAAAAATCACAAGTGTCCAAAGGTCGTTAGTGAATCCTGGCAAGGTCGCCAAAACTGTTACGCCGTCTCTTAATTTACTTAAATATCCAGGTTCTAGGCGTAACCAAACAAAAAGTGAAGTAAATTATAAGAGAATAAAAATAAGTAAAGTAAACCTTTAAGCATTTAATTGATTAAATATTAACACAATAAAGAGCCTCGTAGGCTGTCACAAATTGATTCACCATCGAAACTTTTAAGACACAAGTGATACAAAACATCGAAACATCAAAAGAATAAAAATAAAGCATTGGATTACGTTAACACTGCATAAACATATAAAAACTATCACTGAAATTAACTAACGTGAAACAACACTGAATTACTTGAATACAACTAAGCAAATACTGATGGACACAAACAGAGACATAACTAGGTACTCACATAGATATACCACATTGGTGGCGACAGGAACAACACAAATAAATTAAATATAAGTAACAAGTGTTACTCAAAGGATGTGGACTGTATGACAAGAGAATTGAACTGACTCAAGTCAGTTGGTGGGTCCTATATATAAGGTCGGCTCCTGCCACGCGACCCGCCGGTGGGTCGTTTAACGATGCAGATAGTCGTTAGAGAACAAAGAATGCTGGTTACAATACAAAATAAAGAAATAAGATGGGCTTGAACAAATAATGACAGTTAAAACCTTAACAGCACAGGGTAAGGTGACTAGAATATATAATGGTAAATTTAACACATCATTACAGGAATAATATGGAACATGGGAGCATGTTATATATAAAAAAAATAGAAAAAGTACGACACGGTCGTAACAATATACTGTATATATATATATATATAGTATATATATATATATATATATATATATATATATATATATATATATATATATATATACACACAGTTGGTCCTCGTATTACGCGGTTAATGTAACCAGGAGGGTACCGCGGAAAGTGAGAAACGCGTAAAGTGAATAACATAACATATGGGATTAATTGAAATGGAGTCCGGGCCGATCCCCAAACTCCACTTTTTGACGACACACAAGTATGTTGTAGTAAAAATATTATCTTAACTTTATGATGGCATGCACACACAATTAATAATTAAGAGAAATATCAATAATATTAGGTTTTTTAGCACTTACATTAGTAGAAAAGATGGCTGGGCACACGGGGATGGGCGGTTGGTTCCGAGGCAGAGGGCAGATTATTGGCCCTCACCTGTATCACTTGTATCAATTGTATCACTATCCACCACAGAGGCTTGCAGGGCCTCTTTGTCAAACCCCCCAAAGTTCATATAAGTCCATATCCTCACTATAATTATCACTATCACTGACTTGGGCCGGCTGTAGTGGGTGGCGGGTGAAGAACTCGGTAATGTTTTGATGACTGGGCGACCTTGTGCGCACCATTTTCGCGCCTCTTACACAACATGGCGGATGGCGGGAGGTTTGGATCCAAAAATGGCGCGGCTTGCCAGCCGCTCTCCGCGTAATGGGGTTCACGACCGCGGAATGTGAAAATGTTAGGTTCTGGCAAGGCACCGCATTAACGGTGAAACGCGGAATGCGGTACCGCGTAATAGGAGGACCAACTGTATATATGACTGTAATAATAATAATAATAATAATAATAATAATAATAATAATAATTAACGGTTTATTGAAAGAGCTTGGCAGCCAGAAGGCTGAAAATATACAGTTACATATTTGGGGAATGGGTTACGAATTACAAATAATATACAAGTAACATAAGTGACACAAATAAGACATATAATAACTAGATGGGGAAAAGCTCAAACTACAGTTCATTTCAACATAGTGACAGTGCAAGGAGTAGTGTTTACTGGGAGTGAATAAACTGATTTATTACAAGTTATTGATAATTTTTACAATGGTTGGGACTGGGCTGTTCTTATAGCGATCAGTTCGTGCACGTATGGGCTGGATGCGGTTGTGGTGTCGAACAGCAATTCTCGGACTAGGGATCTCAGGTGGTAGTAGGAGCCGGTGTCGGGGATGGTGTAGAAGCTTCTTACCAAATTTGCAGATGAGGTCGTGGTGATGGTCAGTGAGAGTCGAAAGTGTCAGTGTGTTGAGCGCTTCTTGATATGTGGAGTAGGAAGGGGAGAGAATAATCTTGCATGCCCTCTTTTGTACTTTTTCTAGGTGTTTACGTTGTGTGGCATTTAGGGAGGAAGACCAGGTGGGGGAGGCATAGGTGAGCTTGGGAAGTATGAATGTTGTGTAAACACTGAGGAGCTCGTGTGCAGGAACTCCGAGGGACTTGAGTCGGCGGAGGAGGTGGAGATGGAAACTGGAGGATTTGATAACTTCACTGACGTGTGGTTTCCAATTTAGTTTGTTGTCTATGGTGACGCCGAGGAGCTTCGTGGAATCTACAACCTGGAGTGTGTTCGGACCTAGAGTAATGGAAGGAGGTGGGACAATGTCGGAGGAGAGGTTGATGTGCATAACCATGGTCTTGGTATGGTTGATGGTGACATGGTTGTTGGTGGCCCAGTTTTGGAGACACTTCAATAAATCCTGAAGGGCGGTATAGTTGGGAGCAGAATTGTTGACGCTGATCCCAATGGTGGAGTCGTCGACATATTTTCAGCGAGCAGGGGTTTCTCTTAGGGCATCATTGATGAGCATAAGGAAGCAGAGTGGTCCCATCTTGGTGCCTTTGGGGACGCCACAGGTGAGTGACTGAAAGGTGGAGACAGCCCCTCGGAAGCGTACAGCTTGGCGTCGGTCACTGAGGAAGTCTGTAAGCCATGGTATAAGACTTCTCCGAAGCCCGAGGTCAATAGCTTTGTTGATGATTATATTGTGGTCGACTAGGTCGAACGCTTTAGTGAAATCAATGAAGGCGACAGCTATAGACGTTTTTCGTTTCTCGAGATGGCGGTATATGTAATCGAGAAAGCTGACAAGACAGTGAGTGGTGGAGGAAGTTTTCATGTTGCCAAATTGCTGAGGGTCTACGACTCCTGCAATATCAGCATAAGCCCAGTCGAACACAAAACTTTCACAGATTAGGCTGGGTATTGGGGTGATTGCAATAGGTCGTAGCTGATTTAAGGATTGTGGGCTGGTTGACTTGGGCAGTGGTGATACATAAGAGGTCTTCCAGTCAGCTGGGCATCTGGCTTGACTGAGAGAAGCATTGATGATGGAGCATATGGGGTTTAGCAAGCTCCGGGGAGAACTCCGTGAAGAGTTTCATTGGTAAGTCAATGGGGTGGTAGAGCGTTTTAATTTTAGTTTGTCCAGGCGTTTTGCTACTTCAAATTCTTCTACTAAGTCAGTGGGAGGGGGGGCTGGTAGGTAAGCAGGGAGAGTGGTTGTGTCAAGCCGGGGGAGCGTCTGGCATATAGTAGCGAAATGGTTATTTGTTTGCTCAGCTGCGTCAACATTAGTGAGATGGCTAAGGAAGGGGAGGGGGTGTGTCTTATTGTTTAGTCCACTGAGTTCTTTAAGCTTGCCATACCATTGACTGATGTTGGTCTGCTTCAGGTGTTGTAATTTGGTTGGGTAGTGGGACTTCTTTGCAGTGCGTATTTCGCGGATGACTCGGTTGCGAAGGGACCTGTAGCGGATGTGGTCATTGAGATGAAAGGCTCTGTCTCTCTGTTGCATAAGTCTTTTGATCCGAGGTGTGATCCAGGGCAAGTCAGCTGGGTGAGATGTGACGGACTTCTCGGGGAAGAAGTGGTGGTGAGCTTCCGTGGTGGTGTTGGTATAATTTATCCATTTGGTTTCCACATCATCCACGCTAAGTACTTCAGTCCAGGGATGGTGAACTATCCACTGCCCGAAGAGGCGCACTGCAGAGTCAGTAATCGGCCTGTAGGTCTTGATGTAGGGTCTCTGTACTTGAGTGGGAGTGGCAGCTGGGGACCAGAGCACTGATAAGTGTGTGCTACACCCGATAGGAGGCATTGGTTGAGGTGGTTGGTACTGGTCCGCTAAGTCAGTTAAGATAAGGTCAAGGGTATTTTGACCGTGTGTGGGGAAGGTCACAACTTGTGATAGTGATAGCTGGTCCTGGATATCAGTGTCTCTGGTGGGTGAGCGAGGCGGATGGTATGCCACACAGATTATGATGGAAGCAGTGCTGCGCGGGTGGGCCCGTAGTACGACACGTACCCATAATGCTTCCACATCTGCTGGGACTTGAACATCCAGGCGTGACGGGCGTAGGTCATCTTGACAGAAGAGGGCAACGCCCCCTCCGCGTCTATGTGAACGAAGGTGATGAAAGAGTTGATATCCCTCAATATGACACGTTTCAGGCACAATTTGCCAAGCCTCACATATGGCAACGACGCTCGCGGCGGCTGACCTGACTGTAGTTGCCAGCTCGTCGAACTTGTTAGCTAGGGAAGTGACGTTGGCTAGCAGTAAAGACGGGAGATCATACCATATCCGTGGAACTTCAGTGTGGTGGTATGGTTTGTCAGGGGTGGGTTTCTCCGGTTTCCTAGTGGAGGTTACGGTTCTAATGGGCTTATGTGTATGACGGCCTTGTCTACAGCTACGCGCGTGGAATATGTTCAGTGACTTGAGTCGCGCGATAACACTGCCATCAGGATAACCGTTCCCACGCTTTAGATGGTAGAGAGTGCGTCGGGAGTAAGTGATTGGTGGCCATCTGTTGAAATCTGTTGTGGGCGGACGGAAGTGTTTGTCACTGACGGCACTTTGAGGGCCACTGACACTGGTAGACATCTGTTAATATTTGTCAGTCGTAAAGACCGTGGGTCTTTGTCCCTGGTGCTTGGGGTCGCCGACACAGTTATCACGATATATGTAAACACCGTGGTGGTCCTTGTCACTGGCACTTTAAAGGTGACCGATAAAGTGCCCACTGTCTGACTTTTCCTTGGGGTGCACTATCGAGCACTGTATGATAATCACTTATTGCACTGATGACTTGAATGCTTTGCTGAGAATGTTCCTTAAGTGCACTATAGGAACACTGCTCCGTAATCAATCGTTCACTGATCACTAGAATGTTTTGCTGAATAGATCCCGGTGTAGTAAGGCTGGTAGGGCGTTGGGGTATAGCAGGGGGCCAAACAGACTCGGCCTGGCTGCTAAAACCGGGAGCGCCTTCGGGGCACGTCTTGTTTCACTGACGGTTGACAAGTATGTATGTATGTAAGTATGTATATATATGGATGTATATATATGTATATATAAATATATATATATATATATATATATATATATATATATGCTGATAACCACCAGGAAAGAAGAAAACACGAAGTTCCCAAGCGCTTTCGTGTAATTCACATCTTCAGGGTTAACGAACTCAATCCGTTCCAGAAGGTCGTTCGTTATCCAAAAAGTTCGTTAACCGAAACCATTGTTTCAATGGGTTTTTGGGTAATTGGTTCCAGCTCACCGAAAATTTCCTAAATTCAACAAAAATGGTAGAAAGGTTCACTTACTTTGAAGTGTGTATGTAGAAGGCTCCTGGATGATGATGATGATGATGATGATGGGATTTAGAATGGGGGTGGAGGAGAAGGAAGAAGAGAAGGCATTGGGGTAGAAGAGAAGTCACCCCATGGCGCCATTTCACCCATAAAATTTTAGCTCTCTTGGTGTAATTCAAGATTATTTTCTTTAAATCAACACTGCACCGCATTATATATTGTCATTATGTAAAATATATTTCAAAATGACCAATAATTTGCTTGGAAACACAGAAAAAAAGCGTTTAGTTGAAGAGAGTCTCAAGCAAGATGTTACCTCCAGTGAAAACAGAGAGAGACTAATGCCTGTTTGCTGTGTTAAGAGGCTGGATGCCACGCATTAAACTAGTCACTTTACCTTCAATTATGTTCAATAATTGTTAAAATGACTAAAAAATTGAATATTAAACTTTTAAAATTATTGAAAAGTATAAACTTCTTGATATTTACTAAAATAGTAAGGAATTTAAGCCCTAGAACCGATAAATGTATTGGCGGACTGACACTAAAGCTGGTTGCCTGGTCAGTGCAAGCGAAAACATGTTGAGGTTGGTTCGTAAGAAATTCGTTAACCGAATTGAAGATCCTTATGGAAGGCAGTTCATTAACCGAAATTTCGTTAACCGAGGCGTTCGTTAAACGAGGGGTCACTGTCTATATATATATATATGTATATATATATATATATATATATATATATATATAAATATATATATATATATATATATATATATATATATATATATATATATATAATATATATATATATATATATATATATATATATATATATATATATATATATATATATACCGTATATACCCGTGTATAGCACGAGTTCTTAAGACCAAATTTTTTGGCAAAAAGTTGGGGGTCGACCTCTATACGGGTAATAGTTTCGTTAGGTTGAAAAATATTTACCAGTAACTACCAGTAAACAATGGAAACGACGCACCAACGCACCACCCGCTGTGAGTGTCGGTACAGTTGCCAGGGCAGATCTCTTGCGTCATCATAGCAAGCCCAAAGTAGCCAAATGCATGGTATGGTATGCACAGGAGGATGTAAAACATAAAGTATACACGTGGGCTAATCGTGATGACATAATATGATGTGAGTCAGATCATCTACACTCAGTTGCCAGTTTCAAAATTTTCCTTTTAAAATTTTAAGTTACCGAGTATTTCTTTTCCCAAATCGTTTTACAATACTGTAGGTAAAACAGTATACTATTGTGCAAACCCCACAGAAAAAAAATTAACAAATGGAGACACCAAAAATGTAAAAAAAAAAAAATGCTGTCTGACTTGCAACACTGTTGGTAGGGTCAGGTGGTTCTAACGGTACCTGCCAGGACCCGGTAATCAAATTTATAACAATATCTAACCTCAATTACTGTAGTTTATCTGATGTAGGCAATATGAAGTAAAAAATACCAGTTAAAGTGAGAAATTGGAAGAGAATAAACAAGAATGATGTTGGGCTATTTTTGGTTGGGCTGATGGAGAGAGTACCAGCTGTTTGGTCTTTTTTGGCGGGAGAGTCACGCAAATATCCGTACTGGTATTTGTTTGGTGTGTTCTATATTTTTAAAAATGAATACTTGTAAATTAAAAGTACCGTAACATTGTATTATATAAAAACTTGTCATATTTCTGGAAAATAAGAAGCAAGAAAATAAGAATACACCGGTAAACACAATTTCAACGTACGCTAAAATTAAAAGCTGCTTAAGAAGGGCCGATGCAAAAACAAAGCCTCCGCGACCAGGGCTCTGCCGTATCAGCTAGACGGTACACGTGTTTTTCGAATCGTTTTCAGTTAAAAAACTTTTACATCACAAGTGAATTAGGATAGAATATTATTGTAATATAACAGTTTTTAACTGAAAACCATTCGAAAAGCGATTACGGTAACATCTTTTGAACGAAAGAAAGCGAGTTTTTGTCACGATTTTATCCCACTTTCCACTATAATACGTACGTCATTTCAGCAAAAATATTACATTTCCATATTCTCAGAAATAAATAGTAGTTTTGCTGAAACGTGATGTATTTCAATGTAAATTAGGATAAACTACATGAAAACAAAAGACTTTACCTAACCTTCCGATGTTCAAGATATGTTACTCGTATTTTTAATAGTTTTCGGTTAAAATACTGTTATATTAGTGATATTCTATTCATACTGTGGTTGATATAATACCTTCACGGAAATGTAATATTTTTTGCTGAAATGACATACGTATTACAGTGGAAAGTGGGATAAAATTGTGATGAAAACAATGACTTTGGCTTTCTTTCGTTCAAAAGATGTTACCGTAATCACTTTTCGAATGGTTTAGTTAAAAAACTGTTGTATTATATTACAATAATATCCTAATTGACTTGAATAAATATTACGATACCATATTTCTGAATATTTTCATTAAAATCCATCAAAATCATTTTCCTTGTCATCGTCTGCAGCACCAAACAGCTTCTCCCAGTCCTCTCCTTGAACAGGGCTAGAGGGTACGTGTTTTTCGAATCGTTTTCAATTAAAAAACTGTTACATCACACGTATATTTTACCTAAACTGCGCCTGAATGAATATATTCTCGGAAATAAATAGTAGTTTTGCTGAAACGTGATGTATTTCAATGTAAAATAGGATAAAATACATGACGAAAACAAAAGACTTTACCTAAGCTTCCGATGTTCTTGAGATGTTACTCGTTTTTTTAATAGTTTTCGGTTAAAATTCTGTTATATTACAATGATATTCTATTCATACTGTGCTTGATATAATACATTCACGGGAATGTAATATTTTTGCTGAAATGACGTACGTATTAAAGTGGAAAGTGGGATCAAATCGTGAAGAAAACAATGACTTTCGCTTTTCTTTTATTCAAAAGATGTTACCGTAATCGCTTGTCGAATGGTTTAGTTAAAAAACTGTTGTATTACAATAATATTCCCTCCTAATTGACTTGAATAAATACTTGAATGGAAATATACAATATTTTTGTTGAAACTACCCGCGTTTCAGTGTAAAGTGTCGTGATAATAAATGGTAAACAAGTTTATAGGACGTAGTGTTTCTCTGAAGGTTTTGTTGTTCCTTTACCCTCAAAAACGTGGGTCGACCTATAAACGAGGAATATCATAAATTAACGATTTCTTGGTCATAAAATCGGGGTCGACCTATATACGAAGGGGGGTTATAGACGAGTATATACGGTATATATATATATATATATATATATATATATATATATATATATATATATATATATATATATATATATATATGCTGATAACCACCAGGAAAGAAGAAAACACGAAGTTCCCAAGCGCTTTCGTGTAATTCACATCTTCAGGGGTGAGTACAGACTAGATAGAGTAATGCAGAACAAGATGAATATATACAGAGGAGGGTGAGACCAGGTCCACAATGGTCAGGTAATGACCCTACTAATCTTTAAATGGCACACAACGGTTGGTGGTTGGGTCAGATGGGACAGTGACCCGCCCTCTCACCTGATCACAAATCTTCTTAATTACAAAGTTGTCCAGCTTGTACAAGCCGTTACTCAAATTCATGTTGAATGCTTCGGTATGTTTAATAAGACTAGATTCTATGATGTTCCTACTATCAATTGAATTACATGGTAATATTGAGGAGGCATTATCCCAGTCAATGCAATGCTTGTTATCCCTCAAATGAACAAACAGAGCATTGGATTCCTGGCCTGTCCTGACACTGTATTTGTGTTGTTTAATTCTAGTTACAAGATCTTTACCTGTCTGGCCTAAGTAAAACATATTACATTCCTTGCAAGGAACTTTATAAATGCAACCAATTGTGTTGTTGGGGGAGTTCTTGATTAACATTTGTTTAACAGTGCATGAGTTTTTAAATGCCACATTGACGTTCCAAGATTTTAGCTGTGCCGGAATGTGTGAGAAATTTTTGTGAAATGGTAATATTAAGATATTCTTATGGTCATGGGTGGGCTTGGGATCAGTTCTATAAAAAGTTTTCTTAGTAATGTTTAAGCATTTGTCTATGAAAGATCTAGGGTATTTAAGGTTTGAGCCAATATTATATATATATTTGTATTCCTCATCGATGAATTCCGGACTGCAAATTCTCAAGGCACGTAAAAACATTGTTGTAAATACTGACTGTTTGACTTTATTGTGGTGGGCAGAATAATAATGAATGTATGAACACACATTGGTTGGTTTTCTATAAATACTGAACTTGAAAGTGTTACCCATTCTGTGTATCAGACAGTCTAGGAATGGCAATTTACAGTCTTGCTCTAATTCCACAGTGAATTTGATCGAGGGGGCTAAGTTGTTAAGTTGTGGTAGGAAAACTTTTAGGTCCTCATTACATGGCCAGAGACATAATACATCATCAACATATCTAAACCAGACTGCTGAGGGTGGTAAAATATTACTTAATAGTTTCTTTTCAAAGAATTCCATATATAGGTTGCTTAATACAGGTGAGAGTGGATTACCCATTGCCATACCAAATTTTTGAGCATAATATTCCCCATTGAATTCGAATTTGCAATCCTTAATACATAGTTTGATGAGTTCGATGAAGTCATCTTTCGAGACGGGCAGTGAAGTGTTATCCAGGGAATCTATGAGGAACTCTAGTAAATCATCAACTGGGACCTTTGTAAAAAGTGACGTTACATCAAAGCTAACCAGTTTAAAATCATGATTAATGTGCAAGTTATTGAGTTTATCAACCAGATCCATATTATTCTTGATATTGGAGTTAGAAATGTTGCCAACTAGGGGGTTTAGTAAGGAAACTAACCATTTCGATAGTTTATAAGAGATTGACCCAACAGAGCTAATGATGGGTCTTGCTGGGTTATTGGGCTTGTGGGTCTTGATTAAACCGTACATGTAAGGCAGTGGAGGGGACGTTGAAGTAAGATGTTTAATGAGAGTAGCTTTGCCTCTCAATAGGGACTTAAGTTTTTTGTTGAACTGGGTGTTGACAGTGTTGAGAGGATTATTTATGAGTTTAGAATATGTTGTAGTGTCACATAAAAGGTCATTCATTTTTGAGATATAGTCATCTTTGTTTAAAATCACTACTGTGTTGGCTTTATCTGCTTTAGTGACATGTAGATCCTTATTTTTCTTAAGGGCTTGGAGTGCTTTGGTGAATCTTTCTGGACAGTTTGAAACACAAGGCTTGGACATAGATGCATACACAACACCTTTACACATGTTCACTTCTTCACTTGTCAAATTACTGAATTTCTCCAAATTGCAAAATGCTTTGGCTATGTCAACACTGTCGACTCCCTTGTTGGAACCATCAAAACTTAAACCATAGCCGAGGGCACACAAGGTATCATTGTCTAGTTGTTTAGAGGAGAGATTCACTACACAGTTGTTATTGGCATCCTTAGTCCAATCACTATTTCTAATAAGGAGTGCCAATTTGTGGTCTATCTTGGCTTGAAGATCAGAACGCTCACGTCTCAGGTTATCAAAACAGTAGTCCAACATGAACTTTTTCCAATAACTCGGTATGGTCATGATAAAAGCGCGCTTTTTTTGTCTTACAATACGGAAGGCTTCATCCACTTCAATTTTCTTTATTTCAAAATGTTTCTTAAGGATGATTTCTTGGAACTCATCAAAGGGGCGGTCAGACATCTTAAGGACACGTTGTGGGAGGATTGATCTTGGCATAACTTTTTCACTGAGGCATGTCTGGAGAAATTTCAAACGTATTTTCAATTTGTGGGCCTTGATCATCGAAGAGGAGTATTCAGTAACGAAAGGAGACAGTCCAGGACAGCTTGTAGAGAAGATGAAGAAGTGGCGCGTGGAATCCATTTATGCAAGTAAATCACTGTAGGTGCGCGTGATCTAGGTATATGCTGATAACCACCAGGAAAGAAGAAAACACGAAGTTCCCAAGCGCTTTCGTGTAATTCACATCTTCAGGGGTGAGTACAGACTAGATAGAGTAATGCAGAACAAGATGAATATATACAGAGGAGGGTGAGACCAGGTCCACAATGGTCAGGTAATGACCCTACTAATCTTTAAATGGCACACAACGGTTGGTGGTTGGGTCAGATGGGACAGTGACCCGCCCTCTCACCTGATCACAAATCTTCTTAATTACAAAGTTGTCCAGCTTGTACAAGCCGTTACTCAAATTCATGTTGAATGCTTCGGTATGTTTAATAAGACTAGATTCTATGATGTTCCTACTATCAATTGAATTACATGGTAATATTGAGGAGGCATTATCCCAGTCAATGCAATGCTTGTTATCCCTCAAATGAACAAACAGAGCATTGGATTCCTGGCCTGTCCTGACACTGTATTTGTGTTGTTTAATTCTAGTTACAAGATCTTTACCTGTCTGGCCTAAGTAAAACATATTACATTCCTTGCAAGGAACTTTATAAATGCAACCAATTGTGTTGTTGGGGGAGTTCTTGATTAACATTTGTTTAACAGTGCATGAGTTTTTAAATGCCACATTGACGTTCCAAGATTTTAGCTGTGCCGGAATGTGTGAGAAATTTTTGTGAAATGGTAATATTAAGATATTCTTATGGTCATGGGTGGGCTTGGGATCAGTTCGATAAAAAGTTTTCTTAGTAATGTTTAAGCATTTGTCTATGAAAGATCTAGGGTATTTAAGGTTTGAGCCAATATTATATATATATTTGTATTCCTCATCGATGAATTCCGGACTGCAAATTCTCAAGGCACGTAAAAACATTGTTGTAAATACTGACTGTTTGACTTTATTGTGGTGGGCAGAATAATAATGAATGTATGAACACACATTGGTTGGTTTTCTATAAATACTGAACTTGAAAGTGTTACCCATTCTGTGTATCAGACAGTCTAGGAATGGCAATTTACAGTCTTGCTCTAATTCCACAGTGAATTTGATCGAGGGGGCTAAGTTGTTAAGTTGTGGTAGGAAAACTTTTAGGTCCTCATTACATGGCCAGAGACATAATACATCATCAACATACCTCCTCTGTATATATTCATCTTGTTCTGCATTACTCTATCTAGTCTGTACTCACCCCTGAAGATGTGAATTACACGAAAGCGCTTGGGAACTTCGTGTTTTCTTCTTTCCTGGTGGTTATCAGCATATATATATATATATATATATATATATATATATATATATATATATATCAGTATATATATATATATATATATATATATATATATATATTTTTATATCCATATATACATATACATACATACATACATACGTACAGTCATGCCCCGGTTAACGTCCGACCGAACAACGTCCGATCGCATATACGTCCGTGGGCCCCCCCCCCCCCCCTAAAAAAATCGTGACGCCTGCTGGACCACCAATCCGCGACCCCCTGAGGGAGACACGATGATCCTCCTCATACTGGCCAGATATGTGTTAAAGGAATATGCTTCCTATCTTAGGCTATTTTTAAACATTTGCCTCCAAGTATAATGTTAACCTACATCTATTGAGGATAAAATCTTTCACCTACAAATTGACAATAACACATTTGCTGTAATCAGACATATCTAGTTGCCTCAACAATTGCAACCCCAGATGCAATTGGGGTTGCAATTTCAAATTCTGTGGCATTACTAAGAATAGTGAAGTCTCTGGTGCACTCTAAGATTAAGAGAGAAAACGGAGGACTCAGGCGTCCTGATGTGAGAGAAAATGGACTCGTATGATGGGGTCCAAATAAAAAAAGCATAGCTACATGTTTTGTGGACTACAGTATTAAGCGTACCCTTTTCATCACTTTGTAATAAACCTAACCATGCCTATGTGTGTTTATGATATTTACCATAACATGATATATATATTTAGTGGGTATAAATGTTCATAAAATGGGAAACTTGGGGTTGGGTCTTGGGTGCCTGAACCAATTAGAATAAATCCCATAGGTTCTGTACTTTCGTTATCGGCGGGGTCCCAATTAGGCACTATAACCAAGGGATGACTGTACTGTACTGTATATACTTGTGACACTGGCCAGTTGCTTCTGGTGTTATGGTACAAGGGTACCAAGTGACAGCACTAGGATCCCGCTTCCTCTATCAAGGAATAAACAATTAAAATTTAAATTGAAAAAAAAAAATTCAAATAATGGGACCTAGCGAACCTAAATGGCCCTAGAGCGGGCACAGTCACGTATGCATCGCGTATTCTTATAGATTGTGCTGCTAGGCGTACGTTATCTAGTGAATTTAGTCAATATTGTACAGTAACAATGGAGCTAAGTGCAAACCTGTATTGTACATGTATTTAATGATTACGGTACTAAAATTGTTATGTCTATTGCAAATATAGCTTGTTTATACAGGTATTCAAATAAATTACTATCTTACAAGAATCCCTCCAATGTAAGTTATATTCACCCAGGTCGTTTGGGTGGCAAATTATGAGAAGAGCTTAGTCACTCTTAAGTAATGATAAATAAACACGCAGGCCTTCAGCGTCAACTGTCAAATCTTATCTCAAATAAATAAACAAACAAACACCAGACATTCTGTCACCTCACCTCCCGCCCCCTCCCTCCCAGACAAAAGATTGGTGATTTCTTTATGTTCATTTTATATAATATCTCAGACTAAAGTTAGGATAATATAATTTGCATTGCTGAAATCCTTGCAAGACAGAGATTAATTTGAATATAAGCCTCATATATTTTGCTCAAGATATAAAAAATGTAGTGCATTAGTGTACAACACTGTAGTACATTTTATAAAAAGTTTTTCAACTATATTTTTGGGTAGACTTACATAAATCTCTTCATTTATTTTCATCCATTTACATGCACACACCATACTAAAAGAAATGTAAAAGAAATAAATGACCTTAGTGCAAAGCTGGAGTGCACATGTACTAATTTGATTACGGTACTAAAATTGTTATGTCTAGTGCGAATTACAGCATGTTTATATTCAAATTAATCAGGATCTTACAAGAATCCCAACAATGTTAATTATATTCACCCAGGTCATGTCACTGGCTTTTCATAAGAGAGAACCTTAGTCACTTAAGAACTGATAAATATACAGGTACACACGTTAGACCTTGGGCTGGTCCCAACTGTCAAACGTGCTACCTCCCCTCCCCCCACGACCCTCGCTCGCTTCCTACCCTCTCTCTCCCCCATGTGCCCGGCGTTGCTGGAATCCTTGTAAAACAGTGAATAATTTTAATATAAATGTCATGTATTTTGCACAAGAGATAAAAATTAAACACCTGTATTACATTACAGTAGTGATTTAAGAGTAAAAGTGTAAACTGTATATACTTATATAGTATTCCACATACACTTAAGTACAAGTATAATTAAAAGTTTATGTGATGATCGGACAACGTTCATTTCGGTTAACGTCACGTTTCCAAGAATGTATCTAGGACGTTAACCGGCGCATATATATATATATATATATATATATATATAATCAACGACCTCACCAGCCAGGACTCGAACCCTCAACCTAATGCATGGGACCAGGGAACGTTACCGACCATACCACAAGAGCACTGAAAGCAGTTCTTAACTATGTGATATTTCACACAAAGCCTGTTCATCGAGCTGATGGCGCCGTGAACCTCTCATTGGGAACTGCTCGTGCTGCTTATGTGGATGTCAATAGCATTTTACCGAATCCAACTGGTATGAAACACGAGGTACCATGTATACTTCATATTTAGTCCATATAACACGCGGACTTTGAACATATAATCAACGACCTCACCAGCCAGGACTCGAACCCTCGACCTAATGCATGGGACCAGGGAACGTTACCGACCATACCACAAGAGCTCGATGAACAGGCTTTGTGTGAAATATCACATAGTCTAGACCTGCTTCTAGTGCTCTTGTGGTATGGTCGGTAACGTTCCCTGTTCCCATGCATTAGGTCGAGGGTTCGAGTCCTGGCTGGTGAGGTCGTTGATTATATGTTCAAAGTCCGCGTGTTATATGGACTAAAAAGGAAATATACATACATACATACATACATACACACACACTCACACACACACACACATACATACACACACACACAGACACACACACAGGTGGAAGTATGTGGATGACTGCACTGTGGGGGTTTCAGTGGACAACACCGCACCAGACTACTCATCGCTACAAGGCACCCTGGACAGGCTACAGGCATGGACTACGGAGAACAAGGTCACCATCAACCACACCAAAGCCGTAATCATGCACATCAATACTGCCACCACTCCAGTGCAAGCCCCAGCAGTCACAGTGGGTGCCCATCCTCTCCTGCTGGTGCAGTCTGCCAAACTCCTGGGTGTAACTCTAGACAACAAACTTGACTGGAAGGCCCATGTAAATAACACAGTCAAGGCAGCCTCGTACCGTCTCTACATGCTACGACGACTTAAGTCACTTGGGACACCCACGCCAGAGCTGAGGACCATCTACGACGCCTTTATTCTCCCCAAACTAACGTATGCGTCACCAGCCTGGTCGTCTTCTCTCAACTCCACCCAACAACGTCAGCTAGAGAAGGTACAGAAAAGGGCCTGCAGAATCATGCTCGGCGCAGAATACTCCGGCTACACCAACGCTTTCTCCACCCTGGAAATGCCATCCCTCAGTGACCTCCACCACCAAGCACTGGAAAGGTTTGGCAGTGGACTACTGCACCACCCTCGTCATCGCCACCTGCAGCCCCCCACCCAACCCGCGCAGTCCGCCACTACAACAAAATTCAGCCCATGAGAGCCCACACCGATAAATATAAGAACAGCACCATCCCATCTATTGTTAAAATAATAAACAACTCCTGATTTATGTACTGTACAGCCCTGTAAATGTATTCAATGCATATTATATCATTATGTCTAAATCAAATGTAAGTCTGTATATTTTCAGCCACCGTCTGCAACTCTATTAATATACCGTTTATTATTATTATTATTATTATCATCACACACACACGCGTTCGTTTCTAAAAAAATATAAAACTTTCCTAATTTATTCATTATAGCATTAAAACCCTTTACTTATCAATATCTAAATGTGGCCAATTGTAATCAGTTTATCATCTAAGGAAATATGTTTTTTTAATATAAAATAATCAAATATTATATTTTGAACCAAAATTATGTAAAACTCTGATTATTTGCCAAATTTTTTGCTGGCTTTTAGCTGTATAAAACAATTTATTAAGTCTCAGCTTTCACCAAATTGCTTAAAAAATCCTGCTAGCTCGGCCTTCGGCCATGCAATTTCGCTCCCTCCTTACAGAATTTCTGGGTGTTCTAGTAACTGCACTATACTGTACTGTACTAAACTATACAATACTGAACTGTACAATGCGGTACTGTACTATACTGTACTGTACTTTACTATACCATATTATACTGTACTGTACTATACAGTTGGTCCTCCTATTACGCTGTCCCACAATCCGCGTTTCACCGTTAACGCGGTGCCTTGCCAGAACCTAACATTTTCACATTCCGCGGTCGTGAACCCCATTACGCGGAGAGCGGCTGGCAAGCCGCGCCATTTTTGGATCCAAACCTCCCGCCATCCGCCATGTTGTGTAAGAGGCGCGAAAATGGTGCGCACAAGGTCGCCCAGTCATCAAAACATTACCGAGTTCTTCACCCGCCACCCACTACAGCCGGCCCAAGTCAGTGATAGTGATAATTATAGTGAGGATATGGACTTGTATGAACTTTGGGGGGTTTGACAAAGAGGCCCTGCAAGCCTCTGTGGTGGATAGTGATACAATTGATACAGGTGAGGGCCAATAATCTGCCCTCTGCCTCGGAACCAACCGCCCATCCCTGTGTGCCCAGCCGTCTTTTCTACTAATGTAAGTGTTAAAAAACCTAATATTATTGATATTTCTCTTAATTATTAATTGTGTGTGCATGCCATCATAAAGTTAAGATAATATTTTTACTACAACATACTTGTGTGTCGTCAAAAAGTGGAGTTTGGGGATCGGCCCGGACTCCATTTCAATTAATCCCATATGTTATGTTATTCACTTTACGCGTTTCTCACTTTCCGCGGTACCCTCCGGGTTACATTAACCGCGTAATACGAGGACCAACTGTACTATACTGTACTGTACTATACTGTACTGTACTGAACTATACAATACTGAACTGTACGATGCTGTACAGTAAGTCCCCAAGTTACGTACATAATGGGGACCAAAAGGTTGTACTTAACTCGAAATGTACTTAACTCGAAAATCCCCCAACCCTATAAGGTTATCTGGAAAATCCTGTGCTGTTTTCCAATCAGCACTCGCCGCCTCACCAGTCACTCGAACATTATGCAGCTTATTTCGCACCTTGAATCGGTTAAACCACCCATTGCTAGCATTGAATGTCACAGTATCATCAGGGTGATCTTTCTTTAGATCGTTGAAAAGACTTAGGGCTTTCTCCTGAATCATACTGAGACACCACAACAGGGGTCAAAACCTTACCAGGTACCGGCGCGCCACAGGACGTGAGTTCCGACCGGCAAAAGTAGCCGATGCGTTGTTCCGACCGGCAAAAGTCGCCGATGCGTTAATTTCATGTTTATGCATTTCTGTAGAGATGTTGTATTAAACATACTACAAATTGTACTATTGACTCAAACTTTTAATATCCTTGTGTTTTAACTGAATGTTTTCTCGAAGTCTACTTTTAAATTTACTCCATGGATAAAACGAAAAGATGAACGAAATAACCATCGCTGTGCGCGAGACCTGGAGTAAACAAACGTCCTGTACAGCGCCGTCCTCTCTGGGACCGGCGCGCCAGAGGACGGTAAGCTTTTGAACACTACTCCTCCCACTGGCTTCACCACTCTTACGCTTTACACCAGTCATTGCACACAGAGTAAAGTGTACAAAATAGGGCAGAAATTCACAGGAGAAGTACTGTATGCACAATGACCACACTTGTTGTTTTGGTGCGTCTAGCGTGTCGTCTGCATGGTCAGTGATAGTGGCGGCGCGGTGCGGCTGGCTCGCCCGCCAAATTTAAAAATTGCTCGCCCTTTTAAGACAATATTTTTGCAATTAAAGACTTCAGAAACGATGTACGTATCGGCCGTTTGTACGTAATTCGGATGTACGTAATTCGGGGACGAACTGTACTGTACTATATTGTACTGTACTTTACTGTACCATACTATACTGTACTGTGCTAAACTAAACAATACTGAACTGTACGATGCTGTACTGTACTATATTGTACTGTACTTTACTGTACCATACTATACTGTACTGTACTAAACTAAACAATACTGAACTGTACGATGCTGTACTGTACTATATTGTACTGTACTTTACTGTACCATACTATACTGTACTGTACTAAACTAAACAATACTGAACTGTACGATGCTGTACTGTACTATATTGTACTGTACTTTACTGTACCATACTATACTGTACTGTACTAAACTAAACAATACTGAACTGTACAATGCTGTACTGTACTATATTGTACTGCACTTTACTGTACTATACTATACTGCACTATATATGTACTGCATTGTACTGTACTGTACTATATTGTTCTGTACTATATTGTACTATGCTATACTGTACTGTACTATACTATACAGTATACTGTACTGTTCTGTGCTGTACTGTTCTGTTCTGTACTGGACTTTACTGTTCTGTACTGTGCTATTCTGTATTGTACTATATTATATTATACTATACTGTAATATACTATACTGTTCTATTCTGTACTATACAGTCGGCCCTTAACATATGAGGGGGTTAGGTAACAGAGAATGTGAATGTTAAGAATCCGTGTACATTTGGTGCCCTCCCCCCTCCTAAAAAACCCCTAGCCCCCCATGTCCTTATTTACCGTAAATACCTGTGTGTAGTTCAAGTTTTTAAGACCAAATTATTTGGCAAAAAATTGGGGGTCGACCTCTAAACGGGTAATAGTTCCGTTAGGTTGAAAAATACTTACCAGTAACTTCTAGTAAACATTGGAAACGACGCACCAACGCACCACCAGCTGAGAGTGTCTGTACAGTTGCCAGGGCAGATCTCTTGTGTCATCATAGCAAGCCCAAAGTAGCCAAATGCATGGTATGGTTTGCACAGGACGATGTAAGACAAAGTATTCATTTTTAAAAGTTTATTTATAGATGCTGTACATAAATTTTTGTTCATTTCATTTGTTAATTAAATTTGAAACAAAAGAAAACTATGATATCGTATTTTCATTAAAATATTACATCACAAGTATATTTTACCTTAACTGTGACTGAATGAATATATTCTCAGAAATAAATATGGAAATGTAATATTTTGGCTGAAATGATGTACATATTACAGTGGAAAGTGGGATAAAATCATGACGAAAACAATGACTTTCGCTTTCTTTCGTTGTTCAAAAAATTTTACCGTAATCACTTTTCGAATGGTTTTCAGTTAAAAAACTGTTGTACCTTACTGTATTACAATAATATTCTATCCTATCATTAGCCTCATAATCCCACGACTGAAAACCATTCGAAAAGCGATTACGGTAACATCTTTTGAATGAAAGAAAGCGAAAGTCATTGCTTTCGTCACAATTTTATCCCACTTTCCACTGTAATACGTACGTCATTTCAGCAAAATATTGCATTTCCATATTCCCATAAATAAATAGTAGTTTTGTTGAAACGTAATATACAGTATATAATATTAAAATTCAAAAAGAGCTATAAAAACAATTAATACTGTACACCCGTAATGTACTGGCTGGCATCTCCACTCGTCCCTGCTCCCGCCTGTCACCATTCCTCCCCGCTCTATCCATCCGCCTTCTCCACATCGTCACTACTGTTGTATTACAATAATATTCTATCCTAATTCACTTGAATAAGTACTACAATACCATATTTCTGAATATTTTCATTAAAATCCATCAAAATCATTTTCCTTGTCATCGTCTTAAGCACCAAACAGCTCCTCCCAGTCTTCTCTTTTAACAGGGCTAGATTGTACATGTTTTTCGAAAAGTTTTCAGTTAAATAAAATGTTACAACACATGTATGTTTTACCTAAACTGTGTCTGAATGAATATATTCTCAGAAATAAATAGTAGTTTTGCTGAAACGTGATGTATATCAATGTAAAATAGGATAAAATACATTACGAAAACAAAAGACTTTACCTAACCTTCGAATGTTCAAGAGATGTTACTCGCTTTTTTAATAGTTTTCGGTTAAAATACTGTTATATTACAATGATATTATATTCATACTGTGCTTGATATACTACATTCACGAAAATGAAATATTTTTGCTGAAATGACGTACGTATTACAGTGGAAAGTGACGAAAACAATGACTTTCGCTTTCTTTCGTTCAAAAGATATTACCGTAATCGCTTTTCGAATGGTTTTCAGTTAAAAAAACTGTTGCATCACAAGTGAATTAGGATAGAATATTATTGTAATACAACAGTTTTTTAATTGAAAACCATTTGAAAAGCGATTACGGTAACATCTTTTGAACGAAAGAAAGCGAGTCATTGCTTTCATTACTTTCCACTGTATTACGTACGTCATTTCAGCAAAATATTACATTTCCATATTCTCAGAGATAAATAGTAGTTTTGCTGAAACGTAATGCATTTCAATGTAAATTAGGATAAACCACATGAAAACAAAAGACTTTACCTAGCCTTCCGATGTTCAAGATATGTTACTCGTTTTTTTAGTAGTTTTCGGTTAAAATACTCTTATATTAGTGATATTCTATTCATACTGTGCTTGATTTAATACATTC
Organism: Homarus gammarus; assembly: GCA_958450375.1. Lineage (NCBI taxonomy): Eukaryota > Metazoa > Arthropoda > Malacostraca > Decapoda > Nephropidae > Homarus > Homarus gammarus. The sequence continues at coordinate 49,992 of CAUDMG010000702.1, forward strand.
ACGGAAATGTAATATTTTTGTAACTACAATGCTGATGTCAACACAAGCGTGGTTACAGCGAGACTTGACTGAGTGAGGGAGAGCTATGCATGTGTGTGTGAGGTTTCGGGAGCGGGCGGTGTCCCGTGTTCGGTGCCGCGTGCGAGTTGAATGGCGCGCGAGTTGAATGTACTTCAATTACTTCAATGTACAGAATATTCCTCCGGCGGGGCAATCCGCGTATTTGCGAATCCGTGAATGCTAAACCCGCGTATGTGAAGGGCCGACTGTACTTGAAATAGATTTGCCGATTTATTTGTTTATTTATTTATTTATAATATACTGTAATATATTAAACACACTTCAAGTATTTTCTTTAATTTATATACTTGTTTCGCAAAAAGGGGAGGCTACCATTATACCTGGTAGGTGAAGTTGACCAGACATTTATGGTGATCATTAAGGACCAAACTCCGAATCCATGACATGACTTCTGTTCATCATTTATATCATAAATTTACCACTGTCGGTAGTTTCAAGAATTAACGCAGTCATTTACTGAATATTCTTTGTAAAAAAATATATTTTAAATGAATTATTTATAGGAGATAAGTATTATGATCAGAAAATATACAGATATGCATTACTAACCACCTCCGAACACAAGGACGGCTAAAAATAGCCACAGGCAGTCACAGTCGAGGTCACTTTCCCTTTCTTGTCACTGGCATATGGGGGGTGGGGGGTGATGATAGCAGCTGTGTTTATTACCGGGGTATATTGTTCTTTTACAGTATGTTAGAAAGGTTTATAATACATTTTTATTATTTTAATATACCGGTAATCTTCATTTTAATCCAGCTTCCCAAACGTAAGTTTCAGTATAAAATAATTAGTGGTAGGACCTGTGAGTGGTTTACCATGTTTCCATCACCACGCTTGACACGCTAAACCGCAATATTTAAGAAGTAAGAATTTTCAATATGGTGCTTAAGACGACCCCCTAACTTTGGGCTAATTTTTTTATGGTTCAAATTCCTTCTTATAGGCTGAGATATACGGTAAATTATTTCTGCAATTGTTCACAAGCAAAACACATAAATCAATTGAACATATGATGTCGAACGTGAACTGTAAACACGGCATAACCCCGTGGCAAGCCACAACAACCGTTCGAGTGGAATCGCGTCAGAACAAATGCGTTCGCGTTTTACAAATATTGTTCCTCTATTCGTCAATCGCATTAGAGCCAATTCGCATTGTCAAAACACGCGTACCTGGCGCTCCTCTCGGAGCAGCCAGGTCAACTGTTATGTTGGCCCATACCAACTCCCTCCCCTGAACCCTCCTCCCCTCCGGAATATCAACATATTCTCGCCAGAAGTTACTATTTCATTTAGGAAAGGAATGGAACCAGTGTTAAACAGAGGTGAACAGTGCTTAAGTCAGTGAGAACAACTCAACAGTAACAGTAGTACCCAAGTTAACCTTCACATAGTGAGGTCCCAGGTACCCAGTGATAACGGCCCGTGAGACCCAACAACCAGCGATGTGTTAATCCGTCTACAATAGGAAGGCCTGGAACCACACCTCACTCATATAACACCATCTGTGAGGGAATTACTACACCACGTGAGGCCCCTCATAACACCATATGTGAAGGAGTTACTACACCACGTGAGGCCCCTCATGACACCATCTGTGAGGGAATTACTACACCACGTGAGACCCCTCATAACACCATCTGTGAGGGAATTACTACACCGCGTGAGGCCCCTCATAACACCATCTGTGAGGGAATTACTACACCGCGTGAGGCCCCTCATAACACCATCTGTGAGGGAATTACTACACCACATGAGGCCCCTCCTAACACCATCTGGGAGGGAGTTACTACACTACGTTTTTGCTGTTCAACACCTACATTAATCTGTATGTTCACTGTATGTTCCTTTACCTTTCTCTAATGAAGGCTTTTGTTAAACCACCAATGTATGTAATAAGTCATTTATGTCCAATGTATATTTTCAGCCTTCGGGCTGCAGAACTTTTTCAATAAACCGTCGATTATTTATTATTATTTTATTATTAACTTCCTTTACTATACTGTACTATACTATACTACAGTCAACCCTCGCTTTACACGGTCCCACATTCCGCGTTTCCACGTTTACGCGGTATCCTGCCGAAACCAGAATGCTCACATTCCGCGCTGCTTGTACCCCTTTACGTGGGTGAAGTATAATTTTTTTATTTAGCTCATAAAATTCATACAAATTGTCTGGCCAGAATATAATTTACATTGCTGGAATTCTTACAATTTGATGATCATTTTGAATATAAGCATCATAGATTTTGCATTAGACATACAAATTTTAGATCTAATGCAATTATTTTGTTTACTCAGAGCAAATATTTTATCTTTTGTCCAAAATATATGAAGTGTATATTCAAAATATTCCTGGTCTTGCAAGGAATCCAGCAATCCTAATTTTAGTCTGAGGTGTATTTATTACTAAAAATGTAAGTATACAGCTAGACCCCGACTTAAGACTGCTTCGACTTACGCCCGTCGCGACTTACGACCGCCGCAGTTGTGACCTTTTTTATTTTTTCTTCTTCTTCAAATGACACACGCATTTTCTATACCGAAACGTTTCCAGTTAATGTAGTCTCCATGTATAATTAGAAAATTATGGGGGCCCCATGTGCATTCAGCTGACTACATTAAAGGTAAGTGCTCATTCACACTGTATCCATTTCTCATTCTTTATTACTTTCACTCTACTTTATCCATTCCTCATTATTTATTACTTTTACTGTACTGTATTTCATTGTAGATTTATTTATTTTTTTATTTTTATTTATTTTTTTTTTTTATGTCGGACTTACGACCTGGATTTGGGTCCCTAACCCCGTCGTAAGTTGGGGTCTAGCTGTACTGTTATAACCCAATCATTTCTCTGGTAGGGAGGGAAGGTGGGACCCAGGGAGCAGGTGGGAAGAGAGGGGGAGGTGTGGTATTTTGATTGACAGATAGTATTTCGGAAAGTATATTTTGTTTATTTATTGAAGATATTTGTTTTAGCTCATAAAATTCATACAAATTACCGGTCCAGAATATAATTCACATTGCTGGAATTCTTACAATTTGATGATCATTTTGAATTTAAACATCATAGATTTTGCATTAGACATACAAATTTTAGATCTAATGTATGTATTTTGTTTACTCAGAGCAAATATGTTATCTTTTGTGCAAAATATATCAGGTGTATATTCAAAATATTCCTGGTCTTACAAGGAATCTAGCAATGACAATTATATTATCCTAACTTTAGTTTGAGGTATTATTTATTACTATACCTTAAAATCTAGTGTTTTTACCCAAACATTTCTCATAGAGGGAGGAGCCAGCGAACGTGGGAAGAGGGGGGGGGGGGGAGTTGAGTCCATTATTTGAATGGACATTAACCGGCAACTGTATATCTCTTAAATATTAATTGTGTATGCATACCATCATAAAATTAAGATGTTATTTTTGCTACAACATAGGTACACGTTGACTATCAAAAATCCGGCTACCTCGGGACCTGAGGAGTGCTGGATTTTCGAAAATGCCGGAAAACTGATGGTTATATTTGCTGTATAAGTTTAACAGAAAATGACTACCTATATAGTCCTTTAAACAAAGAAAATTAATCACTTGAGTTAGGATAATATGATTGACATTGCTGGATTCCTTGTAAGACCAGGAATATGTTGAATATAAATGTTATAAATTTTGCACAAAAGATAACATATTTACTCAGAGTAAACATTATATCTAAAATTTGTATGTCTAATGCAAAATCTATGATGTTTATATTCAAAATGATCATCAAATTGTAAGAATTCCAGCAATGTAAATTATATTCTGGCCGGGTAATTTGTATGAATTTTATGAGCTAAAACAAATATCTTCAGTTAATAACAAAAAAAATATTCTTCATGACATTATCTGTCAATCAAAGTACCCCAACTTGCCTCCCCCGCTCTTCCAACCGCGCTAGATGGTCGGTCGGTCCTAACCCTCCCCCCCACCCCCCACCTTCCATCCCTACCAGTGAAATGTTGGGTGAATAAACTAATTTTAACTTTTAGTTATAAATAATACCTCAAACTAAAGTTAGAATAATATAATTGACATTGCTGGATTCCTTGTAAGACCAGGAATATTTTGAATATAAATGTCATATATTTTGCACAAAAGATAACATATTTATTCAGAGTAAACATTATATCTAAAATTTGTATGGCTAATGCAAAATCTATGATGTTTATATTCAAAATGATCATCAAATTGTAAGAATTCCAGCAATGTAAATTATATTCTGGCCGGGTAATTTGTATGAATTTTATGAGCTAAAACAAACATCTTCAGTAAATAAAAAAAAACTAAATATTCTTCACACCGTGCCAGATGGTCGGACGGTCCCTCCCTCCCCCCCACCCCCCACCAACCCTCCCTACCAGATAAATGTGTGGGAAAACCAGACTATTTACCTTTTTAGTAATAAATAATACCTCAGCCTGAAGTTAGGATAATATAATTGACATTGCTGGATTCCTTGTAAGACTAGGAATATTTTGAATATAAATGTCATATATTTTGCACAAAAGATAACATATTTATTCAGAGTAAACATTATATCTAAAATTTGATGTCTAATGCAAAATCTATGATGTTTATATTCAAAATGATCATCAAATTGTAAGAATTCTAGCATTGTAAATTATATTCTGGCCGGGTAATTTGTATGAATTTTATGAGCTAAAACATATATCTTCATTAAATAAACAAAGAAATGTTTGAAAATGCGTTCCGAAATCCATGCCGGAAAACTGAAGGTTCCGGTTTATCGATTGCCGGATTTTTGATGGTCAACCTGTATTGTGTCGGAAAAAGTGGAGTTTGGGAGTTGGCCCATTCTCTATTTCAATTAATCCCATATGTTCTGTTATTCCATTTACGCGTTTTACGCGGACCTCTGCGGGTTCATTTGACCTCGTAAATCTGGGTATTACTGTATACTGGTCAGTTCTGCTCTGTACTATACCATACTATATACTATACTATACTATACTATACTGTACAGTACTATACTGTACTATACTGTACTTTACTGTACTGTACTATACTGTACTAAACTATAACACTGGGGAACACACTTTCGGTTGCATGAGTTCTGACACTTGATTCTGGTAGATTTGAGGTCACAGATTCTGAAAATGGCATTCGTTTGTGCAGATCAGGTCTAGTTTTGATGCTACGCGGCACTTTACATATCAGGTCACAGATTCTGAAAATAGCAAAGGGAGGTAACAAGCATATTAGTTTACATTCATCAAATATAATTCTTAATTACATCAGTGCGTCAAATATAGATTTGTGTGTGCATTAGTGTGTGCATTATTATTTTATTTCATTAAAACAATTATTTTATTTCTGGATTAGTCACCACGATGGGAGCTCCAGGTTATGATCCGAAAGAGTGGCGCCTCTTTATAGATAGCTCTAAGCGGAGTCTGAAGTGTGTTTTATACATATAGGCAACATCTTTGGCGCAATACCCATAGGACACTCAGTACACCTGAAAGAAAAATATGAACACATCAAAACGGTTTTGGAGCTACTCAAATATGAAGAACACAAATGGATCATCTGTGTTGATCTAAAAATGGTCAATTTTTTGCTAGAACAGCAAGGTGGGTATACAAAATTTCCTTGCTTTATCTGCCTCTGGGACAGCAGAGCCAAAGACAGACACTGGATTCAGAAGGAATGGCCAGTTAGGGAAAGCCTCAATGTTGGGGAAAAGAACATCATTTATGAACCCCTAGTGGAACGTGAAAAAATTGTTTTCCCGCCCCTTCACATCAAGCTGAGCCTTATGAAACAGTTTGTCAAGGCGCTTGATACTGACAGTGACTGTTTTAAGTATCTGTGTGAAGTGTTCCCTGGTTTAACGCTAGAAAAACTCAAAGCAGGTATTTTCGACGGCCCTCAAATTAGGACGCTGATTAAAGACCAAGCCTTCACTCAATCCATGACTGATGTTGAGAGAAATGCATGGGGAGCATTCGTTTCTGTTGTAAGGAACTTTCTTGGAAACAGGAAATCAGAGGACTAAAAAAAGCTCGTTGAATCTTTGATGGAAAGTTTCCATGTGTTAGGTTGCAACATGAGCATTAATATGCATTTCCTGAACAGTCATCTTGAACTGTTTCCGGCAAACTTGGGGGACGTGAGTGATGAGCAAGGAGAACGCTTTCACCAGGATATCAAAGTCATGGAAGACAGTTATCAAGGTCGCTGGGACATTCACGTGATGGCGGACTATTGCTGGAGCATTCAGCGAGACTGCACTGAGAGGCGATATTCAAGACAGTTTATTAAACGCAAGTTTGTGCCTGAATAAATCTGGCATAGTTCACAAAAGCAACTGATGAATCCAAAATATGCTTGTCAAGGTAAATAAAAGTAATTAAAAATTAATTCTACGTGTTTGGTAATTCCTCTCTGTGTGCTGGTTTAGATTTTTAGCAGTAGTATATGGTAGTCTAACTATATATACAGGTAGTCGTCGACTTACGACCTAGATTGGTTACGGCCGCCCGGTCGTAAGTTGATCTGGTCGTAAGTCGGCCTATGTTATAATTACCTTACGTATATTATAATGTGTAATGATAATATAATCATCTCTAAGTCATATTTTATCAACATTTTCTTTGTTCATTATTGTTACGGTCATCAGGTTTAAGTAAATCACTGCATACTACAGTACAATTGGTTTATTATTTACACAACATACAAAAAAAAAAAATACAGGTGCAAAACATATAAAACATTTTAGTTGCAAAACATACAAACACATACAAACATACAAAAAACATCTTATTGGCCGCTGGTACTTGGCTGTGGATCGTCGATGTCGTCAGCTGGGGCAGCCTTTGGGGTAGCCGGAGGAGTTGTTTTTTTCATGAACATGGTGAGCTTTGTCTGAATTGTTCGTTTCTTCTTCTCCTCGTAAATTTCTTGATACGGACGAAACGAATTGCGTGCCATCCGCTCAATCCTTGCAAATCGTTCGATGTTTGGGTCCATTCCTTCAAAATGGGCAAGAAGTTTATTCAGTAGAGATAAACCTTCTGATAATCCCTTAGTGGCAGGCTGAGGAGTAGATGAAGACAGTTTCCTCTTGGTAGACATCTTGGGGGGGTGGTGGTTCAAGAAAAATTTCCAAGACAAAAGAAAGGCACAAGGCAAACAGACACGGAGGGAAGTGTGCTGTACCAGCGAGCGTGTTTGTAACTGAGCGCGGGGATGCGCGCGGCTCCAGCTCCCGGCAGCGCCAGGAGGCTGGGGCCAAAACTGTCGTACCGCCGGTCGTAAAGTCAAACAGACGTAAGTCGCATAGGTCGTAAGTCGACGACTACCTGTAGTAGTAAATGGTAGGCAACTCACCGCAACAAAACTAGACCCGATAGAAAAAAACCGGTGCCATATTTGAAATCAGTGACCTCAATTTACCCAGAAACAGGTTTCAAAATGTATGCAACTGACAAAAAGTTGAATTTTGTTCCCCAGTGTAATATACTATAATGTACTATGCTGTACTTGTACTATAATTGGGGTTATGCCTTGTTTCCTTAACATTTACCCAAATAATCTTGAATGTATTGAAGCAGCAAGTAGGTCACTACCTTTATGTGCTCCACACTTTCCTCTGACTAAAAAGATTCTGCCATTGAAGTACTGTATGAATTTAGCAGTAGTGGAGTAGACTGTTTCTATTATAGCTGTATCAAAGACTCTGCCCTCACTCCCTGAGAAATTCTCACTCCACTGTCTTGCTAACATCCTAATTATTCTTCCTTGTAGAAAACAGAGAAGGTGAATCTGTTATTACAAGACTCAACAGATAGTTTATGAGTAGAGATCCAAGTGATCAAGATATAGATGATTCATTGTGTGAGTCAAGTCTTATATATTTTATTAATAATTTTTACCACTTTCAGGTTTTGTAGAGAGTATTTCTCTTAGCTGGTGCAGTTCACACCTTCTGAACTCTGCTGACAACCTCAGGTCCAGTGGTGTCAGCACAAGAGTGAAAGTATTCAGTCACCTTTTCTACAGTCTCCTTCATGTGTCAAGTACCAAGTATCACCATCAGCATCCAGGAAAGTGAACAGTGTTGTGCTATTTTGCTCATCCCAAATATTCTTAATAAAGATTTTATGGTAGTCAACTAAAGGTGAATGAACATTAAGCGATGTTTGGAGATACAACTGTAAAGACGAGGCGTCAAGTAGTACTTTCCTCACAGTCTGTTTATCTGTCAGCCTTACTTCATTTTAAGTTAACTCAGATGAACATTTTTATTTAAAACATTTGTTTAATGATTTGATGTAAAGTGAAAATTTCACTGTCACCATTAACATTGTTTCACGGCCGTATTCCACAATCTCGTCTGTTAGTTGGTTGGTTTTATAGCCACACTCCACACTCATGTGTTAGTTGGTTGGTTTTATAGCCACACTCCACACTCATGTGTTAGTTGGTTGGTTTTATAGCCACACTCCACACTCATGTGTTAGTTGGTTGGTTTTATAGCCACACTCCACACTCATGTGTTAGTTGGTTGGTTTTATAGCCACCCTCCACACTCATGTGTTAGCCAGTTGATTTTATAGCCACACTCCACACTCATGTGTTAGTTGGTTGGTTTTACAGCCACACTCCACACTCATGTGTTAGTTGGTTGGTTTTATAGCCACACTCCACACTCATGTGTTAGTTGGTTGGTTTTATAGCCACACTCCACACTCATGTGTTAGTTGGTTGGTTTTATAGCCACACTCCACACTCATGTATTAGTTGGTTGGTTTTATAGCCACATTCCACACTCATGTGTTAGCCAGTTGGTTTTCATATTCATGTGAGTGCTGGAGCAGGATATTCAACACTGGGTAGTGTGTTAATTATCATAGGAAAGCTTTTTCATCAGGGAGTGCATTTTATAATCTTAATTAAGGGGTTCATCAGTAAGGCCAAGTACACCAAGATGACCACCATCTGAGAGACCACAAGCCCAAGATATTTGGGGAAAGAAACAATGAATATGGAAGGTGACACTGAAGATCCCCCTCAAGGTTCACAGTGCCATGAAGATTTTAAAAAAGATTGTCTTGTAAAGCATGTGGGAGATCACCCATCAGAGACACTTTTTAACCCAGGAGAGAAGTTCCAGTGTTCAGAATGTTCTAGATCATTTACTAAAAAATTTAGTTTAGTACCATATGAGGTTCACCAGGAGAGAAGTTCCAGTGTTCAGAATGTTCTAGATCATTTACTAAAAAATCTAGTTTAGTACAACATATGAGGGTTCACACAGGAGAGATGTTCCAGTGTTCACAATGTACTAGTTCATATACTCAGAAATCTCATTTAGTACAACATATGAGGGTTCACACAGGAGAGATGTTCCAGTGTTCACAATGTACTAGTTCATATACTCAGAAATCTCATTTAGTACAACATATGAGGGTTCACACAGAAGAGAAGTTACAGTGTTCAGAATGTACTAGTTCATTTACTTATAAATCTAGTTTAGTACAACATATGAGGGTTCACACAGAAGAGAAGTTGCAGTGTTCAGAATGTACTAGTTCATTTACTTCTAAATCTAGTTTAGTACAACATATGAGGGTTCACACTGGAGAGAGGTTACAGTGTTCAGAATGTACTAGTTCATTTACTTATAAATCTAGTTTAGTACAACATATGAGGGTTCACACAGAAGAGAAGTTCCAGTGTTCAGAATGTACTAGTTCATTTATTAAAAAATCTAGTTTAGTACAACATATGAGGGTTCACACAGGAGAGATGTTCCAGTGTTCAGAATGTACTAGTTCATTTATTAAAAAATCTAGTTTAGTACAACACATGAGGGTTCACACAGAAGAGAAGTTACAGTGTTCAGAATGTACGAGTTCATTTACTTATAAATCTAGTTTAGTACAACATATGAGGGTTCACACAGAAGAGAAGTTCCAGTGTTCAGAATGTACTAGTTCATTTACTTGTAAAGGTAATTTAGTACAACATATGAGGGTTCACACAGGGGAGAAGTTCCAGTGTTCAGAATGTACTCGTTCATTTACTTATAAAGGTAATTTTGTACAACATATGAGGGTTCACACAGGGGAGAAGTTCCAGTGTTCAGAATGTACTAGTTCATTCATTAAAAAATCTAGGTTAGTACAACATATGAGGGTTCACACAGGAGAGATGTTCCAGTGTTCAGAATGTACTAGCTCATTTACTTCTAAATCTAGTTTAGTACAACACATGAGGGCTCACACAGGCGAGAAGTTCCAGTGTTCAGAATGTACTAGTTCATTTACTTATAAATGTCACTTAGTTGAACATATGAGGGTTCACACAGGAGAGATGTTCCAGTGTTCAGAATGTACTAGTTCATTTACTAATAAATCTAAATTAGTTAAACATATGAGGGTTCACACAGGGGAGAAGTTCCAGTGTTCAGAATGTACTAGTTCATTTACTTATAAATCTAAATTAGTTGAACATATGAGGGTTCACACAGGAGAGATGTTCCAGTGTTCGGAATGTACTAGTTCATTTACTTATAAATCTAAATTAGTTGAACATATGAGGGTTCACACAGGAGACACACCATATCATAGTACAAAATGCAATAAATCCTTCACACAGAAGTGCCGTATGGTAAGGCACATAAGAGTTCATACAAGAGAAAAATTTCAGTGTTGTGATTGTCAAAAATGTTTTCCCTGTAGAGTGAGTCTCACAAGGCATAGTAGAACTCATCTGACTTCTTACAGTAAAGTTCATGCAAAAGATAATAAATGCCACAAAAAATATGATAATAAACAAAGGCTGAAAAAATGTGGTGAGGAGAAGTCAGGGAGTGGTAGGAGACTTACCCAGAGGAACCACCACCTTGGTGCTCTCGGGAGCAACACAACAGAAAAACGAGCGGGCAATGACCTGAACAGTCCAGAGCCGAGCCACAATAATTGTCGGGAACTGCCCACTTCCTCTCATAGTGAAGATGAGTATAGCCTCTCTTACCAGTGTAAGACAAAGGCTGTGTGTAAACTAGCAGATAATGACCTTGTAGTGAGTAGATCAACACATTTCATAGACTGGTCAGGTCATGGAGTTAAAGATGAACCTGTTGATGGTCAACCTTCAATCTTAAGTATATCAGAAGATCCACTTCAATCTGAGATGGTTCCTCCATCTTCTATAAAATTAGAGAGCCTTAAGGAGGAATTTGAGTTTCTTGAGGAAGAATTGTGAAACCTTGTTAACATTTTGTGTGTAATGCAAGCTTGTGTATGTTTATATTAATAAATATATACTGAGAACCCAACTGTTTATCCTCACAATGTATGTAATAAAAGCAGTGGGCAGCAACTTAATAAACAATTGCACTGTAGATCTCATACCTTTATGTACTGCCAGATTACTTTTACCCCTTCGGTGTTGAACTAAAATGGTTTAGTTTACCGTAAATTGAAGAATAAAGATAAACAAGTGATAACATATCCTGAGAACATTGTGGACTTGTTGAAATATTAATTTGAGAAACTTGTATTTCAGTGCATATCATTGTTTTCTCATTTTGACTGTCAGTCACATTATTAAACAACAAATATAAGATAATTGGTGGAAGTCTAAAGATATACCGTATATCTTGGCTTATAAGATGGAATTTGAACATTAAAAAAATCTGCCCAAAGTTAGGGGGTCATCTAAACCACCAAGTATAAAATTCTTACCTCTTAAATATTGTGGTTTAGTGTGTCAAGAGTGGTGATGGAAACTTCGTAAGCCACTCGCAAGGTTTTGCCACTAATTATTTTATACTGAAACTTACGTTTGGCAAGCTGGATTCAAATTAAGATTACCGGTATATTAAAATAATAAAAATGTATTATAAACCTATCTAACATACCGTAAAAGAGAATTATACCCCTGTAATAAACACAGCTATCATCACACACCCTTCCCCACACCCCCACACCCTCCCCATTTGCCAGTGAGGAGACAAGAAAGGGAAAGTAACCGTTAGATTGGGCTATTTTTAGCCTTGGAGGTGGTCAGTAATGCATATCGGTATATTTACTGATAATAATACTTAAAATTTATTTTTTTACAAGGAATATTCAGTAAATGACTGCATTAATTCTTGAAACTACTGACAGTTAAATACAGACACTTAAGTGACGTCACTAGTGTTTACACTACACCAGCTGGTAACATTTGATGCCATTACTTGAAGTGAATTGGCCTTATTTAAAGTAACTAACCATAAATAAATACAAAAGGTAAAAAAAAGATCAAAAGTGAGAAATAATATACAGGTTGTACCTCTCTAGTCCGGCATTCTGTGGTCCGGAACGATTTTAGTTTGTCCAATAGGTAGATAGGCAGATTTTTTTTTTTTTTTTTTTTTTTTTTTTTTTTTTTTTTTTAAACTTCTCTGAATTATTATTATTATTACAGGAGTATTAAATTTTTGCCCCTCAGGCCCCAATGCGGGTCAGTGACCTATGCCCGGGTGGGCTAATCCCCTTAAAAAAAAAAAAAGCCCCGGGAAATTAAGTTTTGTTTACATACGGCAGTTCGGCTGCACTCAATCTCTCTCTCTGCTTGTGTATCCCAGCCGTTACCAACGCCTCTTCCCTCCCAGACCAGATATCCCTCCTCCTAGTCACAGGCCTGGCATTTGACATTATTAGGGACCTGCCACTCTTTGCCATAAACAGATAAAATGTACCGGGAACTTTCCCCCCACGCACTCATCATTCTCTCACTTTATGTAACTTGACAGAACCTATGACCCTTCAGGCTTTTACGCCCTTAATGTACGAGTCATAAAGGCAAGTATGAACTTTTCATACTTCCCTCTTGGGAGCTGTAAACGCTTCTGCGCTTCACCTTGCACAGGATGTAAGGGGGTGCCCAATAAACTAGCCCCCTCGGTAGGGTGACAATAAAAAGTGAAAGTTTTTATTTTTAGATGGCCATTTGTCCAATACTGCGTACCCATGAAAAAAGAACACAGGCGAAATCCTGGGTCATTTGGACAATATTTAGAGGTGGCTCAAGCCATTTGAAGTTAACACTACTGAAATTATTATTGATTTTTTCTAATTTCTTTATTTATGAACCGATTACTAAGAAACTTTGCAGGTATATGTAGAATGCAAATTCAAACTAAAGTTGTTCCTAACATTTTTTCTAAAAATGAGTAATGAGTATTTTGGCTGGTGCAGCTATTGGCAATGCAGAGGGGAGGGAGAGGCGGGTGTCAGTCGGGGTAGGGGGAAGAGGCTGTGTGCCAGTGTCTGACTGGTACAGTAGCATCAGTTGTGTGTGAGACGTGACGGTGGGTGTGTGTGCGTCGCTCTTGTTGCAGTATTACGGTTAGTACCATTGTCTTTGTCTAAAATCAATGCATCAATTTAGGTATATAACACTTTAAAAACTTTATACAAGTGATCTTGCATGCCGTATGCTTTATGGGTGCTGTTGTTTGCATAACAGTAACAACATAAGTTACATAAATGTTTTTGTGTTTGTTTCAGGTTCAATGGCGAGTACACGTTCAAAAACTGAAGTTTGGCTCATTGGTCAACACATAACCGAAATCACGGGTGCACAACTTCCTTCAAGAGGAGATGTTCTACGTCTGTTTTTCCACGGTCACAATGAACATAAGAAAACAGTGAATGATTCTGCGAGTGAAGTTGCAGCATCGGTTATTAGTTTCTGGAATAAAGCACGGATTCCTACCATAACTGAGAAGAGTATTGGACGAAAGGTAGTGGATCTTTTTATAATGTGGAAGGGACTTAAGAAAAACTGCACTCGCACTACAGACACACAACGTAAGAAAGAGGAAACTTTTTGTGATGAGTTAGAGGACCTTTTCGATGTTGCCCACCCCAAGGCAATGCAGCTCTTGACCATCAAAGAAGACCGAGCATTCCTGGCAGCGCAACGAGAAAAAGGGAGAAGAGGTGTAATGGCAGGAGTAGACAAAAAGATTGCTTGTTCCATGAAGCGTCGGGAAGAAAGCAAGAGTAAGCAATCTCTACAACAGAATCAAGCCAGTTCTGCTCTTGAATATGATGAGTTGGGTTCTTCGTCTGAAACAGAATCACAATCAAGCTCGTCATCATCTACAAGTTCCCTAGCGATATCACCAGTGGTATCTTCTTCCAATCGTAAACGTGCTACTCTCAAAGTTATCACCCCTGAATTGTCAAGTACATTGGACCGCACTGGGATCAGTCACCGCTCTGCTCTCCGGATCGTCAGTGCCACGGCTGCTAGTCTAGGTCATGACCCAATGGAACTAGTTTTAAACTATGAGACAGTGCGTACTTCGCGAGCGACCCACCGTTCTGGGATTGCCAACGAAATTAAAGAAAAATTTCAACCTAGTGAAGTGCTCACTGTGCACTGGGATGGAAAAATTATTCCTGATGAACAAGGAGCGAGTGTTGACCGAATCGCCATTCTTGTCTCCGGAATCAATACTGAAAAGCTGCTTGGTGTCCCGAAACTATTGTCAGGGACTGGACAGGCCATTGCTACAGCAGTCAGTGCAGTGCTGGAAGAGTGGAAAATATCAGAGAATGTTTCACCACTCAGTTTTGACACAACAGCTTCAAACACTGGGCACTTGTCGGGGGCATGTGTCATTCTGGAGCAGAAACTCGGCCACCGTCTTCTGCATCTCGTGTGTCGTCACCACATCCTTGAGCTTGTTGCCGAGAAAGCGTATGTGGAATGCATGGGGCCTTCCTCTGGACCAGATATTACTCTCTTCTCTCGCTTCAAGCATAAGTGGAAGGACATCAGTCAAGATGACTACAGCCCTCTCTCAGACCTCCCTCCAAGTTTGTACGAGAAACGAGATGACCTCATCTGTTGCTGGAAACATCATCTGGGCAAGAAGCAGCAGCCACGTGATGATTACCGTGAGGTACTGGAGCTAGCAATCAGGTGTCTCGATGGAGCTCTACCCAAGTTTAATCTCCGACGGCCCGGAGCACTTCACCGAGCACGGTGGATGGCTAAGCTCATTTATGTCATGAAGATCCTGATTTTTGCTAATCAGTTTAAACTAACTGCTCGTGAGACATTAGGCTTGAAACGATTCACATTCTTTGTGCTAGAGGTGTATGTCAGTGCATGGTTCACGGCCTCCGTTCCATCCTCCGCTCCTGCTAATGATTTGCGGCTCCTCCAAGACCTGTCAGAGTACCACGACGTCAAAATATCAAGAACATGTCTCACAGTCTTCGGTCGTCACCTGTGGTACCTCAGTGAAGGCTTGGTGGGTCTTGCACTCTTCGATCCACAAGTTAATGCAACAATGAAGACAAACATAGTTCGGGCAATCGTTGAGAGGAAGGCGACCGAGGATTCACCAAAACGTGCTGCTCTTCCTGCCACATCTTCCCTTCCCACAAAGCAGCTCTCAGACTTTGCTTCTAGAGGATCAAACTTTCTATTTGAAAGTCTCAAAATGAAGACTTCTTTTTTGTCCAAGGAACCTGACACATGGTCTGATGATGAAGACTTCAAAACTGGCGTCGCAGTTGTGGGTGGTCTCAGAGTCGTCAACGACACTGCAGAGAGAGGGATTGCCTTGATACAGGCATTCAACAGCAAGATCACGAAGAGTGAAGACCAGCGTCAACATCTGCTGCAGGTTGTTGAAGAGCAGAGGCGGTCACAACCAGGGACATCAAAACAGGACCTTACAAGCAAAAAGCGAAAACAATGAATGGGTTGTCCACACCTCTCCCACCCATTGATGTAAGCGTGTTCACTGCAGTTTCATTTTAAAAAGGAATTAATCATTTATATGTACAGTGTACACATAAACTTGCTCAATATGTAAATTTTAAAATAAACCTGCATATTATGAATATTCGTATTTTTTGCCTATAAGGATAAAACTTCAATTGACTTGAGCTACCTCTAAATATTGTCCAAATGACCCAGGATTTCGCCTGTGTTCTTTTTTCATGGGTACGCAGTATTGGACCAATGGCCATTCCATTTAATCAATTTTAGAAATTCACCCCTATGCACTATTGTCACCCTACCCCTCGGGGGCAAATCTGAAATCTGAATCTGCTTGTCTATACAGAGTACAACATTTAACCCTTCAATATATATGAGCAGTAAATAAGTGTTGCTTTCATATTCTTATGTCGAGTAATGACGATATATTTTCACAGGTGCGCACTTACATACGAGCAGTCTCACTTTTTTTTTACCATTAATGGTTAGCTACTTATATTGTTCCATTTATTAACATTAAATAACATTACAGGTACTTTAAGCAACCATATTCATTTTTTACATTAATTTTACTACAGCTACAATCAGGGTCTTATTTTCTTCAGTTTTATATGTAGAACCAATCAGTCACTGGTTTCGTAGGCTTTAACATAAACAATGCCGGCAGCCGTCTCGTCTCCTCTAATATTCCACGTATTATTAATAAATTGTATTGTTAATTTTGCACACACGTACATTAATTCAATAAAAACAAATTCAGAAACATTAATTAAAATATATATGAACAGTAAATTAGTGTTGCTTTCATATTCTTATGTAAAGTAATGACGATATGTTTTCACGTGTGTGCATGCGCACTTACATATGCGATCTCTCTTTTCTTTGCCATTATCGTTAGCTACTTCTATTGTTCCATTTATTAACATTAAATAATATTACTTAAAACAACCATATTAATTTTACTACAGCTACAACCAAGGTTTTATTTTCTTCAGTTTTATATGGAGAACCATTCAGTCACTGGTTTTGTAATCAACAAAAACAATGCTGTGTCATTTCCTCGTGTGTTTTAATATTCTATGTATTATTAATGAATTGTATTGCTCATTTTGCACACAAACATTAATTCAATAAAAAAAGACATTCAGTAATAAACAATAATGTATCTTTTGTACATAAGAGAAATGACCCTGTTTACACGATTATGCACGTCGTCTGCACGTTGGCGGGCCGTTCAAACCCGTCGAAATTCAAGTTTCCGCCGTCAAAATTTTTATTTATTTATTTTTTTGTGTGTTCCAATAAAATACGTTAAGAATTAAAAACTCGCGGAATTTGAGAAGCTACTATACGACATTTAACCCTTCAATATGTCTTCAAAAAGACCATGACGCAGAGAAAGTGGTGCGAGTGCTTCCAGGCATAAGCACAAGTCACTATCTATCTAGGAAAAGGGTGAATTTCCATGGTCCGGCACCGGTCACGTCCCAAGGTTGCCGGACTAGAGAGGTACAACCTGTACTGTATGTATGTTGTGTTGTCAAAGTTAGAGGAATAATTCAAACTGCAATTGTGTGTAAATGAGGCAGAAAGTCAGGTCAGCGCTGAACCTGGGACTTGGTCACAATTTTCGTGATGCCATATGGCAGCAGGGTCTACCATTAGACAACACATTATGCTTCCAATATCTTCCCAGGCAGTAGTATCTACCTGTTTGGTAGCTGCCTACTACCTACACAATTTTTAGTAATATTACTTTGATACATGATAAATTAGACAATGAAAATAAACATCAAATTTAATTACCAAGACGCTTCCCATTGGCAGCTGTAAGAAGAGGGGGAGATGGGCTATTTTTATCCCGTCTTTGTGTCTGAAGTGGCCAGTAATACCATATATTTACTGATCATAATATTTACGGTATCTCGTATGAATAATTAATTTAAAATTTATTTTTTACATAGAATATGCAGTAAATGACTTTTAAATAAATAAACAAATAATTCAGTAAATCTATTTCAAGTAAATGGAAAATAAGCAAACAAGTGTTATTTACCACCACCCCTTCCCTCTGGCTCAGGGTGAGATGGAGGGGAGATAAAGAAGGCTATTTATAGCCCGTCTTTGTGTCTGAAGTGACCAGTACCCTAATGCACCATAAATAATTCATTTAACATTTATTTTTTGTACATATATTTTGTTATATATATATATATATATATATATATATATATATATATATATATATATATATATATACAGGTAGTCGTCGACTTACGACCTATGCGACTTACGTCTGTTCGACTTTACGACCGGCGGTACGACAGTTTTGGCCCCAGCCCCAGTGTAAATAATAAACCAATTGTACTGTAGTATGCAGTGATTTACTTAAACCTGACGACCGTAACAATAATGAACAAAGAAAATGTTGATAAAATATGACTTAAAGATGATTATATTATCATTACACATTACAGTATAATATACGTAAGGTAATTATAACATAGGCCGACTTACGACCAGATCAACTTACGACCGGTCGGCCGTAACCAATCTAGGTCGTAAGTCGACGACTACCTGTATATATATATATATATATATATGTAACCGGTCGGAATTTACTGGACTTTAATTTCTCACTTGACTTGGGGTTTATTTAAAATTAATAGATGGTAATGGCAGTGGAAGCGCCCCTTTGAGAAAAATCCCGAACCAGCACAAGAACACTTAAAACTACTAAACAAAATAAATTGTCCGTGACCCGTGGAAGGATAGCATCTGTGACTGGGATGAATGAGACACACTGTTACATTTAGACACTTATATTCCCTCCAACACTACAAACACAATCCAATAATGGTACACCAATATGCGCACCTCTTAACTTGAACTTAAAACACTACTCTGGGGAATAAAAGTTATACATGATATAAAAATTATTAGAACCTCAGGCAACAATAAATTTGAAGTATTAAGAACTGTTCCGTGCACACATGAAACAGGCCTTAAAGGCTTTCACACAATAATATCAGTCACTTAGGTACCAAAAAAAGATATTAACTACTCTACAATGAATAGGCCTTAAGGGCACTCAACAAAATTATATCAGTCACTGAGGAAATGGTAATAAAACATGAAATTAAATACTCTACAATGAATAGGCCTTAAGGGCACTCAACAGAATTATATCAGTCACTGAGGAAATGGTAATAAAATATGAAATTAAATACTCTACAATGAATAGGCCTTAAGGGCACTCAACAAAATTATAGCACCCCAACAGATGCACACTTCCTAACCTAACCTAACCACTACTCTGGGGAACAAGGTTATACCTGAGATCAGAATTATGAAGAACAATCAGAGGCATTAAAAGAATCAAATCACAGTATCACTCTGGTTCCACTTGATGGCACAAACATTCAAAACAATATTATCAAAATTATCTAGAAACTATTAAATTACACCCGTAATAAGGGAGGGAAAATGTTCCTCCAGGTATCTCCTAGAGACCTAGACTCACGGTCTCAGTGTGTGACCATTAGTCTACTCAGATAGCCTCAGTGTACTCCCAGTGCGTCCATAAAGCGGACGGGAGTGAGCCAATCAGACCTTGTACAGTTGAGAGAAGCTTTAGCGTCCCGTGTCGTTTAGTTGTCGGGAGCACTCGTTCACTCAAGAGATCCTTTGCTACCCCGCTAAACAGTGACAGGCCTACTTTGATCGGTCCAATGGCGACAATCGCCACCCTCAATCCTCAACGGCAGTCTCAAACGGCAGTCAATCTCAGGTCAACTCCAGTCAACTTCAGTCAAGTGGGTTCTCACGGAAACCCTGAAATGAACTCACTGTTAGCTCTAGTTTACTTTATCACTGCCCTATCTAACCCTGTCTGAGATCGAATGAGACTTACTTGTTATACTGCAATATTTCAGCACAGGTGACTAGGCCACGTGACTATTTCTGGGACAGACGCGCAGGGACGTCTTGTTCGTGTGAGTGCTATCCGGGACTGAGAGAGAGCCCGCTTCGTGTCCTCTCAAGGCGTTAGCTTAGGCCTACGTGACCTATTTTCCGCCTAACTAATAACTCCTTGGGACACCCTTTAACATTATTCAGACTGCTAAACGATCTATAATAATTTCAAATTCAATAATAGTCCCTTAACTTCATGAATCGCATCATTATTAATCCGGTAAATTACATTTAATATCATATAGGCCTAGTTCCGCAATCTCCCACTATGTGCGGGGAGCGCTCTCTTCCCTCAGACGACCTTGAACGCTCAGTACCGCTAATGGCGGGGCATTCGAAATTACTCTGAAATTTCTGAATATTACATATATATATACACAGTAGTACCCCGCTTAACGCGGTCAATAAAACCCACAGGGTTTTAAGGTGTTAAGTGAAAACCACGCTAAGTGAACAACAGAACATATGGGATTAATTCATATAGAAACTGGCCCATCCCCAAACTCCACTTTTTCCGACACAATACCTATGTTCTAGTAAAAATAACATCTTAATTTTATGATGGTACATGCACACAATTAATACTTAAGAGAAATAGAGAAATACAGTTGCCAAGTTAATGTCCATTCAAATAATGGACTCAACTCCCTCCCCCTCTTCTCACACAACACTGCTGGCTCTTCCGTCTCTGAGAAATTTTTTGAGGAAAACCACTAAATTTTAATAAATAATACCTCAAACTAAAGTTAGGATAATACAATTGACATTGCTGGATTCCTTGTAAGACCAGGAATATTTTGAATACAAATGTCATATATTTTGCACAAAAAATAACATATTTACTCAGAGTAAACTTTATATCTAAAATTTGTATGTCTAATGCAAAATCTATGATGTTTATATTCAAAATGATCATCATATTGTAAGAATTCCAGCAATGTAAATTATATTCTGGCTGGGTAATTTGTATGAATTTTATGAGCTAAAACAGGCAGGGTGGGGGATGGGGCGAATCTAAAAATAGCTCTCGAGCCGGACACACCGCGTATACGTGGAAAAAACCCGCGTTAAGTGAAAGTTCAGCTCTGGCGAGGCACCGCGTATACGGTAAAACGCGCTAAGCGAAACCACGTTAAGCTGGGTAATACTGTATATATATATATATATATATATATATATATATATATATATATATATATATATATATGTAATATTCAGAAATTTCAGAGTAATTTCGAATGCCCCGCCATTAGCGATACTGAGCGTTCAAGGTCGTCTGAGGGAAGAGAGCGCTCCCCGCACATAGTGGGAGTTTGTGGAACTAGGCCTATATGATATTTAATGTAATTTGCCGAATTAATAATGATGTGATTCATGAAGTTAAGGGACTATTATTGAATTTGAGATTATTATAGATCGTTTAGCAGTCTGAATGATGTTACGGGTGTCCCAAGGAGTTATTAGTTAGGCGGAAAATAAGTCACGTAGGCCTAAGCTCACGCCTTGAGAGAATGCGACGAGGCCTCTCCCCCAGTCCCGGAGAGCATTCATAGAGACAAGACGTCTCTGCGCGCTTGTCCCAGGAATAGTCACGTGGCCTAGTCACCTGTGTTGCATTATTGCAGAGTAACAAGTAAGTCTCATTCGATCTCAGACAGGGTTAGATAGGGCAGTGATAAAGTAAACTAGAGCTAACAGTGAGTTCATTTCAGGGTTTCCGTGAGAACCCACTTGACTGGAGTTGACCCGGAGTTGACTGCGAGATATTGACTGCCGTTTGAGACTGAGGGTGGCGATTGTCGCCATTGGACCGAGCAAAGTAGGCCTGCCACTGTTTAGCGGGGTAGCAAAGGATCTCTTGAGTGAACGAGTGCTCCCGACAACTAAACGACCCGGGACCAGCAGTGGGTGATCAGTTCTTACCACTCCGGGCACATCACCACGTGTCCCGAGCTGCTAGCGAAACCCTCTTGCTAACGGGACGCTAAAGCTTCTCTCAACTGTACAAGGTCTGATTGGCTCACTCCCGTCCGCTTTATGGACGCACTGGGAGTACACTGAGGCTATCTGAGTAGACTAATGGTCA
Organism: Homarus gammarus; assembly: GCA_958450375.1. Lineage (NCBI taxonomy): Eukaryota > Metazoa > Arthropoda > Malacostraca > Decapoda > Nephropidae > Homarus > Homarus gammarus. The sequence goes on from CAUDMG010000702.1 coordinate 71,951, forward strand.
CACACTGAGACCGTGAGTCTAGGCCTCTAGGAGATACCTGGAGGAACATTTTCCTTCCCTTATTACGGGTGTAGTTTAATAGTTTCTAGATAATTTTGATAATATTGTTTTGAATGTTTGTGCCATCAAGTGGAACCAGAGTGATACTGTGATTTGATTCTTTTAATGCCTCTGATTGTTCTTCATAATTCTGATCTCAGGTATAACCTTGTTCCCCAGAGTAGTGGTTAGGTTAGGTTAGGAAGTGTGCATCTGTTGGGGTGCTATAATTTGGTTGAGTGCCCTTAAGGCCTATTCATTGTAGAGTATTTAATTTCTCATTTTTATTACCATTCCTCAGTGACATATAATTTTGTTGAGTGCCCTTAAGGCCTATTCATTGTAGAGTAGTTAATTTCTTTTTTTAATACCTAAGTGACTGATATTATTGTGTGAAAGCCTTTAAGGCCTGTTTCATGTGTGCACGCAACAGTTCTTAATACTTCAAATTTATTGTTGCCTGAGGTTCTAATAATTTTTATATCAGGTATAACTTTTATTCCCCAGAGTAGTGTTTTAAGTTCAAGTTGAGAGGTGCGCATATTGGTGTACCATTATTTGATTGTGTTTGTAGTGTTGGAGGGAATATAAGTGTCTAAATTTTACAGTGTGTCTCATTCATCCCAGTCACAGATGCTATCCTTCCACGGGTCACGGACAATTTATTTTGTTTAGTAGATTTAAGTGTTCTTGTGCTGGGTCGGGATTTTTCTCAAAGGGGCGCTTCCACTACCATCACCATCTATTAATTTTAAATAAACCCCAAGTCAAGTGAGAAATTAAAGTCCAGTAAATTCCGACCGGTTACAAATATATATATATATAATCAACGACCTCACCAACAAGGAATCGAACCCTCGACGTACTGGGTGTGACTAGGGAACGCTTACCGGCTAGGCCACAAGGACACTAAAAGCAGTTCTAGACTCTGTTATATTTCACACAAAGCCTGTTTATCGAGCTGATGGCGCCGTGAACCTCATTGGGAAACTGCCCGTGCCTCTTATGTGGTGTCAGTAGCATTTTACCGAATCCAGCTGGTATGAAACGCGAGGTACATATATATACTTCATTTTTAGTCCAATTAACACGCGGACTTTGAACATATAATCAACGACCTCACCAGCAAGGAATCGAACCCTCGACCTACTGGGTGTGACTAGGGAACGCTTACCGGCTAGGCCACAAGGACACTAAAAGCAGTTCTAGACTCTGTTATATTTCACACAAAGCCTGTTCATCGAGCTGATGGCGCCGTGAACCTCATTGGGAAACTGCCCGTGCCTCTTATGTGGTGTCAGTAGCATTTTGCCGAATCCAGCTGGACTAAAAATGAAGTATATATATATATATATATATATATATATATATATATATATATATATATATATATATATATATATATATATATATATACCGTATATCACGGCCTATAAGACGAAATTTGAACATTAAAAAAATCTGCCCAAAGTTAGGGGGTCGTCTAAACCACCAAGTTTAAAATTCTTACCTCTTAAATATTGTGGTTTAGTGTGTCAAGAGTGGTGATGAAAACATCGTAAGCCACTCACAAGGTCTTACCACTAATTATTTTATACTGAAACTTACGTTTGGCAAGCTGGATTCAAATTAAGATTACCGGTATATTAAAATAATAAAAATGTATTATAAACCTGTCTAACATACCGTAAAAGAGATTTATACCCCTGTAATAAACACAGCTATCATCACACACCCCTCCCCACGCCCCCCCCCCCCCCCATTTGCCAGTGAGGAGACAAGAAAGGGAAAGTGACCGCGAGATTGGGCTATTTTTAGCCGTGGAGGTGGTCAGTAATGCATACCGGTATCGGTATATTTACTCATAATAATATTTATCTCCTATAAATAATTGATTTAAATTTTATTTTTTTACAAAGAATATTCAGTAAATGAGTGCATTAATTCTTGAAACTATCGACGGTTAATTACAGACGCTCAAGTGACGTCACTAGTGTTTACACTACACCAGCTGGTAACATTTGAGGCCATTACTTGAAGTGAATTGGCCTTATTTTAAGTAACTAACTATAAATAAATACAAAAATTAAAAAAAAAGATCAAAACTGAGAAATAATATACTGTATGTATGTTGTGTTGTCAAAGTAAGAGGAACAATTGAAACTGCAATTGTGTAAATGAGGCAGAAAGTCAGGTCAGCAACCTGGGACTTGGTCACAATTTTCGTGATGCCATATGACAGCAGGGTCTACCATTAGACAACACATTATGCTTCCAATATCTTCCCAGGCGGTAGTACCTCCCTGTTTGGTAGCTGCCTACTACCTACACAATTTCTAGTAATATTAATTTGATGCATGATAAATTAGACAAACTGAAAATAAACAGCAAATTTAATTACCTACACGCTTCCCATTGGCAGCTGTAAGAGGGGGAGATGGGCTATTTTTATAAATTAAAGAAAATAATTACAGTGTGTTTAATATATTACTGTATATTATAAATAAATAAATAAACAAATAATTCGGTAAATTTATTTCAAGTAAATGGAAAATAAGCAAACATGTTATTTACCAAGACGCGTCCCTCTGGCTCAGGGTGAGATGGAGGGGAGATAACAAGGCTATTTATAGCCCGTCTGAAGTGGCCAGTACCCAAATGCACCATAAATAATTCATTGAACATTCATTTTTTGTACATAGTATATATATATATATATATATATATATATATATATATATATATATATATATATATATATATATATATATATATATATATATATATATATATATTTTTGTGTAATAAATGTATGTAGTAAGTACATACCGGTAACCTTTTTCACTCAAATCCTAATGAAACACCACAATTAGAATACGGTGGTTGCTGTTGAACCACCTGTTGTATAAATAGTCGGAACACAGCCACACCACCGAGACGAGGGAACACGCCCACCACTGATCGTCTCGTGTGAAGCAAGCGTATAAATGAAAGAAAATACTTGCAGTGTGTTTAATATGTTACAGTATATTATAAATAAATAAATAAATAAACAAATAAATCGGTAAATCCATTTCAAGTAAATGGAAAAATTTTACTCGATACCGACATTAGTTCCAGTTATCGGTAAATAGCAGACGCTTCAGTGACGTCACTAGTGTTTACACTACACCAGCGGGTATAATTTGATGACATTACTTGAAGTGAATTGGCCTTATTTTAAAAAATCAAGGATGGTTGGTAAAGTTCTACTGAGTCAGTGGGTAAGTGTCACATTTGGGGTACTGGTCTTATACAGCAAATAGAGCTCAAAAGCTACTTTTTAAATGGAAATTTGGGGGGGGGCGTCTTATGCACCCCGCCGCCTTATAGGCCGTGATATACGGTATATATATATATATATATATATATATATATATATATATATATATATATGTATGTATGTAATAATAATAATAATTAACGGTTTATTGAAAAAGTTCTGCAGCCCGAAGGCTGAAAATATACATTGGACATCAATGACTTATTACATACATTGGTGGTTTAACAAAAGCCTTCATTAGAGAAAGGTAAAGGAACATACAGTAAACATTCAGATTAATGTAGGTGTTGAACAGCAAACACGTAGTGTAGTAACTCTCTCCCAGATGGTCTTAGGAGGGACCTGATGTGTAGTAGTTCCCTCATAGATGGTGTTATGAGGGACCTCACGTGGTGTAGTAACTCCCTCACAGATGGTGTTATGAGGGGCCTCACATGGTGTAGTAACTCCCTCACAGATGGTGTTATGAGGGGCATCATGTGGTGTACGAATTCCCTCACAGATGGTGTTATGAGGGACCTGACGTGGTGTAGTAATTCCCTCACAGATGGTGTTATGAGGGGCATCACGTGGTGTAGTAATTCCCTCACAGATGGTGTTATGAGGGACTTGACGTGGTGTAGTAATTCCCTCACAGATGGTGTTATATGAGTGAGGTGTGGCCCCAGGCCTTCCTATCGTAGACGGATTAACACATCGCCGGTTGTTGGGTCTCACGGGCCGTTATCACTGGGTACCTGGGACCTCACTGTGTGAAGGTTAACTTGAATACTACTTTTACTGTTGAGTTGTTCTCACTGACTCAAGCACTGTTCACCAATGTTCACCTCTGTTTAACACTTTTTCCATTCCTTTCCCAAATGAAATTGTAACTTCTGGAGAGAACCTGTTGATACTCCGGTGGGGAGAAGTGGTTCAGGGGAGGGGGTTGGTATGGGCCAACTTAACAGTTGATCTGGCTGCTCCGAGAGGAGCGCCAGGTACATCTTGACCCTTCGGTGGTCAAGGATGTAGTATGTATGTGTGTATATATATATATACTGTATATATATACTGTATCTATATATATATATTTTATGAAAATCCACAATGAAAACGTGGATAAGATAAATCTTGATAAAATCACATGTAGGTCAGACAGGAAAAACACTGCAGCTCAGAATCAAACAACATAAGTATAATATTAGAACTGCATCTGAAAGCAGTGCCTTGTTCGTTCATGTTAGGAATAATAATCACCCCATTGCTTGGGAAAAGAGCTTAGAAGTTTTCAAATCATCTTGTGTCACAGAAAGACTTCTTGTTGAAGCTAGTTTGATTAAGGAATTAAAATCAATAAACCTTAGTGATGGTCAGTTCAAAACTGATAATATGTTACATAAATTTATTTGTCAGTGGCCCAAGGTTAAAAATGCTTTAAAAACCTTTGATCTAGATGTATGATAGTTATTTTGTGGGTCCCCTTTTTTCTGATCTGACTTGACTAGTCACGTCACCACCCTTCTCTTAAGCTCCTCTACGTGTGTTGGTGTGGGGATTAGTGGATGTCATCATTTTGACCTGACCTCATGTTTTTAGGTCACCCTGTATATTTAAGCCTCTCTCTGTCCATGTAATCCAGTTGCCTCTGAAGATGTCTTGAATAAAGACGAAAGCTAAGGTACTCCGTTGTTTCCATTTTCCCGTGTGATTTTATCAAGCTATATATATATATATATATATATATATATATATATATATATATATATATATATATATATATATATATATATATATACTGTATATATATATATATATATATATATATATATATATATATATATATATATATATATATATATATATATATATATATATATATATATATGCAAGTAAATCACTGTAGGTGCTCGTGATCTAGGTATATGCTGATAACCACAAGGAAAGAAGAAAACACGAAGTTCCCAAGCGCTCACCCCTGAAGATGTGAATTACACGAAAGCGCTTGGGAACTTCGTGTTTTCTTCTTTCCTTGTGGTTATCAGCATATATATATATATATATATATATATATATATATATATATATATATATATATATATATATATATATATATATATATATATATATATATATATATATGCAAGTAAATCACTGTAGGTGCATCTTCAGGGGTGAGTATAGACTAGTGTTTACACTACACCAGCGGGTAACATTTGATGACATTACTTGAAGTGAATTGGCCTTATTTTAAAAAACCAAGGATGGTTGGTAAAGGACTACTGAGTCAGTGGGTAAGTGCCATATTTGGGGTACTGGTCTTATACAGCGAATAGAGCTCAAAAGCTACTTTTTAAATGGAAATTTGGGGGGGCCGTCTTATGCACCCCGACGCCTTATAGGCCGAGATATACGGTAAGCATTAAATATTAGTGTGGTTATAGTGGCATGAAATGAAAATACTCAAAATGACATTGAGGGAACTGATGAGAATATTGTTCATCTTTGATGGCCAGGCAGTTTTAATGACTTATTTTTGGATCCAATTGAAAATGAAAAATCAAAGAAACAATAAGTAACATTTACAGTAGACTTGTGTGGATTACCCCGGGGGTTAGGTTACAATTTACTACACAAAATATTCAAAATGGCTCATAAGCGTGTGTGTGTGGTTGTGTGTGTGTGTGTCTGTGTGTGTGGTGTGTGTCTGTGTGTGTGGAGTGTGTGTGTGTATGTGTGGTTGTGTGTCTGTGTGTGTGGTGTGTGTCTGTGTGTGTGTGTGGAGTATGTCTGTGTGTGTGTGGAGTGTGTCTGTGTGTGTGTGGAGTGTGTGTGTGTCTGTGTGTGTGGAGTGTGTCTGTGTGTGTGGAGTGTGTGTGTGTGTGTAGTGTGTGTGTGTGTGTGGAGTGTGTGTGTGTGTGTGTGTGTGTGTGTGTTTGTGTGTGTGGAGTGTGTCTGTGTGTGTGTGTGTGTGGGGAGTGTGTCTGTGTGTGTGGAGTGTGTCTGTGTGTGTGTGTGTGTCTGTGTGTGTGGGGTGTGTCTGTGTGTGCAGAGTGTGTGTGTGTGTGTGTGTGTGTGTGTGTGTGTGGAGTGTGCCTGTGTGTGTGTGTCTGTGTGTGTGGAGTGTGTGTGTGTGTCTGTCTGTGTGTGTGGAGTGTGTGTGTGTGTGTCTGTGTCTGTGTCTGTGTCTGGGTGTGGGTTTGTGTGTTTTTTTCCCTCCAAAAATAAAAAAATGGTCCTACAATTCTGTTCAAAGTTTTAGTGTTGTGTATTTATCTAGGAAACACCCCTGTAAATTTTCTTGGAGATTGGTGCATGTTTGAGCTAGCACCGTCGGCTTTACAAAATAACAAGGAATATTATTATCTAATGAACAAATTTAGTGGAATTTCTTTTATTAGACTTATAAGATATACTAACACCAAGCAAATGATCGATCTTAATACCCCTAAAACAATATAGATTGGTACGAAATACAATAATCCCAATAATTGCATTTCTAGGTTCAAGACCCATTTCTCTCAACTGGCGTACAATGAAAAAAAGAAATACTACTACCCCATAATGCCTGGAGTGTTTGAGGAGCGCCAGCAGAAGATGGCTGATTTCTTCCGTGAATCTCTAGCCCAACCGTTTACACGTGGCGACTACAAGGAGCTGGTAGAGCTTTGTCTGCTGCTTGTAACTAAAGGATCCGAGCCAGTGAACTTCACGATGGTCTACCCCGGCGCACTTCACAAAGCAAGGTGGATGGCTAAACTGCTCTATACCCTCAAGATTGTTCTTTTGTCAGGCCAGATCAAAGAGCAGTTTCCCAAAGCCGAGGTTGTGACTAAAAGTCAAATCAGCAAGTTAGAACGGTTTGCTGTGTTCACAGTCGCTGTTTATGTCCCATGGTGGATTGTTTGCCCCGTTCCAGCAAGTGCGCCACTGAATGACTTGAATTTGGCCGAAACCTTGGCTGAATTTGCCCCATATGACACCACAATTGTTGACAAAGCACGTGTGGCACTCGGTAGACACACTTGGTACCTAACTGAGGAGTTGGCCCCAGGCTTTGTTCTCGTCCCAAGTACAAGAAAGGACAAAAGAGGAGATGAGGAAGGCCCTTCTTTGCCATGAAGGCACTGAAGTTATTAAGAGAGTGGGACTCAATCATGGGGGCTATGGAAAGCCATATCTTCCCCCTTTCCCAGAAAGTGGCACTGCCCTGGTGGACCTAATTGGGCCTGACTCAAGCCGGTTATTCACCATTTTAGGCATGCCCTATTAGTTTCTCCACAGTCCAGCCAGTGAATGGGCGGATCATGACGACTACCTGAACATGAAACGGGTTGTGGACAAGCTTCAGGTCGTCAATGAGGCTGCAGAGCGTGGTGTAAAACTTTGCCATGACTTTCTTAATGTTGCCAGGGATGAGGAGCGCTTTCAAGAAGTCCTTCAAGTAGTTGAAAATGACAGACTCCACATTCCTAATCAGCGCAAACAATCATCTGTTTCCGAACAGAAATCATGGTTTCTTGCTCTAGAGCAGGGGTTCTCAACCAGGGGGGAATTCCCCCTAGGGGGGGAATTCAGGTTTTCAGGGGGGGGGGGGGGAAACTGATTCTGGAGCAAGAGATATGTTCAATGAGAAATCAATCACAGAATTTTGGCCCTTGATGTGCGATTCCTACCCAAAAGTGGCAGAAAGAGCTATCCGTGCATTGCTTCCGTTTGTGTCGACATATCTTTGTGAGTCAGGCTTTTCAACTCTGTTGCAAATTAAAACGAAGCAACGTAGTAGATTAGAGGTAGAAAATGACCTGCGTTGTGCCCTTTCAAGCACTCCTCCGCGTATCCCAGAATTGGCGAAGAAAAAACAATCACAGGTTTCTCATTGACTGTAATCTTCATCTGAATAAAATTAATTACAAATTTACAATATCTTGGTATTTTATTGAACTTTTTGTTTATTGCATTATGCTTCAATTTGGTCTGTTAAGTAATTCATTATAAATAAAAAAAAACTATTTTACTTTTATTCAAGTCTTATAAATCCATCAACATTTTCAATTGGCATTTAATTTGTAAAACTCCACTATAAAAATAATCCATGTAAAATTGTAAATGTATATGTACGAATATGGAAAAAATAAAGGATTTTCAGTATTATATGCATATTATTTGGAATGCACTTTTGAGGCAGACAATCTTGGAAAGGAGGAGGGAATGACTTTCTGACATATGGTGAAAGGGGTGCATGGGGCAAACAAGGTTGAGAACCACTGGTCTAGAGAAATAATACCTTGTGAATATATGATAAAACCCCTTAATGTACCATGAGAGAATAAAAATGATTAACTTTTTTGTGTTAGTGATAACAGCTTTTAACTAAGACAGGCAAATGAATTGTGTTAATATCCCTTATGATGGTTGTGTAGTCTCATATATAGGCGCGTGTGCCGTATAAGCAAAATCGCTATTTTTCAAATTCCTGGAGCTCACTCAAATATGCATGAATCTTCAAAAAATTGCACGTGGGTATTTTTTATGTCAATATGTAACACCAAAATTTTGAACAGCATTGTAGGACAAAGTTGGGGTAACTGTCACACCCTAACACATACCCTCCAACAAACACACACCCTCCAACACACACACACCCTCCAACACACACACTCCAACACACACACTCCAACACACACACTCCAACACACACACACCAACACACACACACACATACACACAACACACCCTCCAACGCACACACACACCCTCCAACACACACACACCCACCAACACACACAAACACACCCTACAACACACTCACACACATACACACAACACACACACACACACACACACACACCAACACACACACACACACCCTCCAACACACACAAACACACCCTCCAACACACACACACACACACCCTCTAACACACACACACACTCACCCTCCAAAACACACACACACACACACATAAACACACACACACAAACACACACACACACCCCTCCAACACACACACACACACACACCCTCTAAAACGCACACACCCTCCAAAACACACACACACACACACACACTTTAACACACACACGCACACGCACACACACACACAAACACAAACACATACACACACACACACACACATACACATACACCCCCCTCAAACACACACACACACACACCCTCTAAAACACACACACCCTCCAAAACACATCTGCTACAGGTCACTTCGCAACCGAGTCATCCGCGAAATACGCACTGCAAAGAAGTCCCACTACCCAACCAAATTACAACACCTGAAGCAGACCAACATCAGTCAATGGTATGGTAAGCTTAAAGAACTCTGTGGACTAAACAATAAGACACACCCCCTCCCCTTCCTTAGCCATCTCACTAGTGTTGACGCAGCTGAGCAAACAAATAACCATTTCGCTACTATATGCCAGACGCTCCCACGGCTTGACACAACAACTCTACCTGCTTACCTACCAGCCCCCCTTCCCACTGACTTAGTAGAAGAATTTGACGTAGCAAAACGCCTGGACAAACTAAAATTAAAACGCTCTACCACCCCCATTGACTTACCAATGAAACTGTTCAAGGAGTTCTCCCCGGAGCTTGCTAAACCCCTCTGCTCCATCATCAATGCTTCTCTCAGTCAAGCCAGATGCCCAGCTGACTGGAAGACCTCTTATGTATCACCAGTGCCCAAGTCAACCAGCCCACAATCCTTAAATCAGCTACGACCTATTGCAATCACCCCAATACCCAGCCTAATCTGTGAAAGTTTTGTGTTCGACTGGGCTTATGCTGATATTGCAGGAGTCGTAGACCCTCAGCAATTTGGCAACATGAAAACTTCCTCCACCACTCACTGTCTTGTCAGCTTTCTTGATTACATATACCGCCATCTCGAGAAACGAAAAACGTCTGTAGCTGTCGCCTTCATTGATTTCACTAAAGCGTTCGACCTAGTCGACCACAATATAATCATCAACAAAGCTATTGACCTCGGGCTTCGAAGAAGCCTCATACCATGGCTTACAGACTTCCTCAGTGACCGACGCCAAGCTGTACGCTTCCGAGGGGCTGTCTCCACCTTTCAGTCACTCACCTGTGGCGTCCCCCAAGGCACCAAGATGGGACCACTCTGCTTCCTTATGCTCATCAATGATGCCCTAAGAGAAACCCCTGCTCGCTGGAAATATGTCGACGACTCCACCATTGGGATCAGCGTCAACAATTCTGCTCCCAACTATACCGCCCTTCAGGATTTATTGAACAGTCTCCAAAACTGGGCCACCAACAACCATGTCACCATCAACCATACCAAGACCATGGTTATGCACATCAACCTCTCCTCCGACATTGTCCCACCTCCTTCCATTACTCTAGGTCCGAACACACTCCAGGTTGTAGATTCCACGAAGCTCCTCGGCGTCACCATAGACAACAAACTAAATTGGAAACCACACGTCAATGAAGTTGTCAAATCCTCCAGTTTCCGTCTCCACCTCCTCCGCCGACTCAAGTCCCTCGGAGTTCCTGCACACGAGCTCCTCAGTGTTTACACAACATTCATACTTCCCAAGCTAACCTATGCCTCCCCCACCTGGTCTTCCTCCCTAAATGCCACACAACGTAAACACCTAGAAAAAGTACAAAAGAGGGCATGCAAGATTATTCTCTCCCCCTCCTACTCCACATATCAAGAAGCGCTCAACACACTGACCCTTTCGACTCTCACTGACCATCACCACGACCTCATCTGCAAATTTGGTAAGAAGCTTCTACACCATCCCGGGACACCGGCTCCTACTACCACCTGAGATCCCTTGTCCGAGAATTGCTGTTCGACGCCACAACCGCATCCAGCCCATACGTGCACGAACTGATCGATATAAGAACAGCCCAGTCCCAACCATTGTAAAAATTATCAACAACTTGTAATACTGTAACACTGTCACTATGTTGAAATGAACTGTAGTTTGAGCTTTTCCCCATCTAAGTTATTATATGTCTTATTTGTGTCACTTATGTTACTTGTATATTATTTGTAATTCGTAACCCATTCCCCAAATATGTAACTGTATATTTTCAGCCTTCTGGCTGCCAAGCTCCTTCAATAAACCGTTAATTATTATTATTATTATTATTATTACACTTTAACACACACATACACACACACACACACACACACACACACACTTTAACACACACATACACACACACACACACTCACACACACAAACACACCCTCCAACACACACACACACACACACACACTTTAACACACACATACACACACACACACACACACACACACACACACACACACTTTAACACACACATACACACACACACACTCACACACACAAACACACCCTCCAACACAAACACACCCTCCAACACAAACACACCCTCCAACAAACACAAATACATCCTCCAACACACACACCCTCGAACACATACACACACACACACACAGACCCTCCAACACACACACACCCTCCAACAAACACAAATACATCCTCCAACACACACACCCTCGAACACATACACACACACACACACACACCCTCCAACACACACACACCCTCCAACACACACACACTTTCCAACACACACAAACAATCCCTCTAACACACACCCTCCAACAAACACACACACACACACCCTCCAACACAAGCACACACCCTCCAACACACACACACCCTCCACCACACACACACACACACCCTCCACCACACACAAACTCCCTATAGCACCTCCCTCCATATAGCACCTCCACCTCCCTATAGCACCTCCCTCCCTATAGCACCTCCCTCCCTATAGCACCTCCACCTCCCTATAGCACCTCCACCTCCCTATAGCACCTCCCTCCCTATAGCACCTCCACTTCCCTATAGCACCTCCACCTCCCTATAGCACCTCCCTCCCTATAGCACCTCCACCTCCCTATAGCACCTCCACCTCCCTATAGCGCCTCCACCTCTATAGCACCTCCCTCCTTGTAGCACCTCCCTGCACCTCCCTCCCTATAGCACCACCCCTCCCTAAAGCACCTCCCTCCCTATAGCACCTCCCTCCCTATAGCACCTCCACCTCCCTATGGCACCTCCACCTCCCTATGGCACCTCCACCTCCCTACAGCACCTTCACCTCCCTATAGCACCTCCCTCCCTATAGCACCTCCACCTCCCTATAGCACCTCCACCTCCCTATTGCACCTCCCTCCCTATAGCACCTCCCTCCCTATAGCACCTCCCTCCCTATACCACCTCCCTCCCTATACCACCTCCACCTACCTATAGCACCTCCCTCCCTATACCACCTCCACCTACCTCTACCTCCTCCACCTCTATAGCACCTCCCTCCCTACAGCACCTCACTCCCTATAGCACCTCCACCTCCCTATAGCACCTCCCTCCCTATAGCACCTCCACCTCCCTATAGCACTTCCACATCCCTATAGCACCTCCACCTCCCTATAGCACCTCCACCTCTCTATAGCACCTCCTCCCTATAGCACCTCCACCTCCCTATAGCACCTCCCTCCCTATATCACCTCCACCTCCATATAGCACCTCCCTCCCTATAGCACCTTCACCTCCCTATAGCACCTCCACTTCCCTATAGCACCTCCACCTCCCTATAGCACCTCCCTCCCTATAGCACCTCCACCTCCCTATAGCACTTCCACATCCCTATAGCACCTCCACCTCCCTATAGCACCTCCACCTCTCTATAGCACCTCCTCCCTATAGCACCTCCACCTCCCTATAGCACCTCCCTCCCTTTTGCACCTCCACCTACCTATAACACCTCCACCTCCCTATTGCACCTCCACCTCCCTATAGCACCTCCACCTCCCTATAGCACCTCCACCTCCCTATAGCACCTCCCTCCCTATAGCACCTCCCTCCCTATAGCACCTCCCTCCCTTTTGCACCTCCACCTACCTATAACACCTCCACCTCCCTATTGCACCACTACCTCCCTATAGCACCTCCCTCCCTATAGCACCTCCACCTCCCTATAGCATCTCTACCTCCCTATAGCACCTCCCTCCCTATAGCACCTCCACCTCCCTATAGCACCTCTACCTCCCTATAGCACCTCTACCTCCCTATTGCACCTCCACCTCCCTATTGCACCTCCACCTCCCTATAGCACCTCCATCCGTATAGCACCTCCATCTCCCTATACCACCTCCATCCCTATAGCACCTCCACCTCCCTATAGCACCTCCACTTCCCTATAGCACCTCCCTCCCTATAGCACCTCCACCTCCCTATAGCACCTCTACCTCCCTATCGCACCTCCCTCCCTATAGCACCTCCACCTCCCTATGGCACCTCTACCTCCCTTGCACCTCCACCTCCCTATAGCACCTCCCTCCCTATAGCACCTCCACCTCCCTATTTCACCTCCACCTCCCTATTGCACCTCCACCTCCCTATAGCACCCTTCTCCCTATTGCAACTTCACCTCCCTATAGCACCTCCACCTCCCTATAGCATCTCCACCTCCCTATAGCACCTCCCTCCCTATAGCACCACCTACCTATAAAACCTCCCTCCCTATAGCACCTCCCTCCCTATGACACCTCCCTCCCTATTGCACCTCCACCTCCCTATAGCACCTCCACCTCTATAGCACCTCCCTCCCTATAGCACCTCCCTCCCTATAGCACCTCCATCCCTATAGCACCTCCACCTCCCTATATCACCTCCACCTCCCTATAGCACCTCCCTCCCTATAGCACCTCCCTCCCAATAGCACCTCCACCTCCTTATAGCACCTCCACCTCCTTATAGCACCTCCACCTCCCTATAGCACCTCCACCTCCCTATAGCTCCTCCAACTCCCTATAGCACCTCCTCCTCCCTATTGCACCTCCACCTACCTATAGCACCTACCTCTGTATAGCACATCCACCTCCCTATAGCACCTCCACCTCCCTATAGCACTTCAACCTCCCTATAGCACCTGCACCTCCCAATAACACCTCTCTCCCTATAGCACCTCCACCTCCCTATAGCACCTCCCTCCCTATAGCACCTCCCTCCCTATAGCACCTCCACCTCCCTATAGCACCTCCACCTCCATATAGCACCTCCACCTCCATATAGCACCTCCCTATAGCACCACCTACCTATAGCACCTCCCTCCCTATAGCACCTCCACCTCTATAGCACCTCCCTCCCTATAGCACCTCCCTCCCTATAGCACCTCCACCTCCCTATAGCACCTCCCTCCCTATAGCACCTCCCTCCCTATAGCACCCCACCTCCCTGTAGTACCTCCCTCCCTACAGCACCGCCCTCCTATAGCATCTCCCTCCCTATAGCACCTCCCTCCCTATAGCACATCCACCTCCCTATAGCACCTCCATCCCTATAGCACCTCCACCTCCCTATAGCACCTCCACCTCCCTATAGCACCTCTACCTCCCTATAGCACCTCCACCTCCCTATAGCACCTCCACCTCCCTATAGCACCTCTACCTCCCTATAGCACCTCCACCTCCCTATAGCACCTCCACCTCCCTATAGCACCTCCACCTCCCTATAGCACCTTCCTCCCTATTGCACCTCCACCTACCTATAGCACCTCCCTCCATATAGCACCTCCTCCCTATTTCACCTCCACCTCCCTATTTCACCTCCACCTCCCTATAGCACCTCCACCTCCCTATAGCACCTCCACCTCCCTATAGCACCTCCACCTCCCTATTTCACCTCCACCTCCTTATTCCACCTCCCTCCCTATAGCATCTCCACCTCCCTATAGCACCTCCACCTCCCTATAGCACCTCCACCTCCCTATAGCACCTCCACCTACCTATAGCACCTCCACCTCCCTATAGCACCTCTACCTCCCTTTAGCACCTCCACCTCCCTATAGCACCTCCACCTCCCTATTGCACCTCCACCTCCCTATAGCACCTCCATCCCTATAGCACCTCCACCTCCCTATAGCACCTGCACCTCCCTATAGCACCTCCCTCCCTATAGCACCTCCACCTCCCTATAGCACCTCCACCTCCCTATAGCACCACCTACCTTAAGCACCTCCCTCCCTATAGCACCTCCCTCCCTATAGCACCTCCTTCCTTTTGCACCTCCACCTACCTATAACACCTCCACCTCCCTATAGCACCTCTACCTCCCTTGCACCTCCACCTCCCTATAGCACCTCCCTCCCTATAGCACCTCCACCTCCCTATTTCACCTCCACCTCCCTATTGCACCTCCACCTCCCTATAGCACCCTTCTCCCTATTGCAACTTCACCTCCCTATAGCACCTCCACCTCCCTATAGCACCTCCACCTCCCTATAGCACCTCCCTCCCTATAGCACCACCTACCTATAGCACCTCCATCTCCCTATAGCACCTCCATCCCTATAGCACCTCCACCTCCCTATAGCACCTCCACTTCTATAGCACCTCCCTCCCTATAGCACCTCCACCTCCCTATAGCACCTCTACCTCCCTATAGCACCTCCCTCCCTATAGCACCTCCACCTCCCTATAGCACCTCCACCTCCCTATAGCACCTCTACCTCCCTTGCACCTCCACCTCCCTATAGCACCTCCCTCCCTATAGCACCTCCACCTCCCTATTGCACCTCCACCTCCCTATAGCACCCTTCTCCCTCTAGCACCTTCACCTCCCTATAGCACCTCCACTTCCCTATAGCACCTCCACCTCCCTATAGCACCTCCCTCCCTATAGCACCTCCACCTCTCTATAGCACCTCCCTCCCTATAGCACCTCCACCTCCCTATAGCACCTCCCTCTTTATAGCACCTCCCTCCCTATAGCACCTCCCTCCCTATAGCACCTCCCTCCCTATAGCACCTCCCTCCCTATAGCACCTCCACCTCCCTATAGCACCTCCATCCCTATAGCACCTCCACCTCCCTATAGCACCTCCACCTCCCTATAGCACCTCCCTGCCTATAGCACCTCCACCTCCCTATAGCACCTCCACCTCCCTATAGCACCTCCCTCCCTATAGCACCACCTACCTTAGCACCTCCCTCCCTATAGCACCTCCCTCCCTTTTGCACCTCCACCTACCTATACACCTCCACCTCCCTATTGCACCTCCACCTCCCTATAGCACCTCCACCTCCCTATAGCACCTCCACCTCCCTATAGCACCTCCACCTCCCTATAGCACCTCCCTCCCTATAGCACCTCCCTCCCTATAGCACCTCCCTCCCTTTTGCACCTCCACCTACCTATAGCACCTCCACCTCCCTATTGCACCACTACCTCCCTATAGCACCTCCCTCCCTATAGCACCTACACCTCCCTATAGCACCTCTACCTCCCTATAGCACCTCCCTCCCTATAGCACCTCCACCTCCCTATAGCACCTCTACCTCCCTATAGCACCTCTACCTCCCTATTGCACCTCCACCTCCCTATTGCACCTCCACCTCCCTATAGCACCTCCATCCGTATAGCACCTCCATCTCCCTATACCACCTCCATCCCTATAGCACCTCCACCTCCCTATAGCACCTCCCTCCCTATAGCACCTCCCTCCCTATAGCACCTCCACCTCCCTATAGCACCTCTACCTCCCTATCGCACCTCCCTCCCTATAGCACCTCCACCTCCCTATAGCACCTCTACCTCCCTTGCACCTCCACCTCCCTATAGCACCTCCCTCCCTATAGCACCTCCACCTCCCTATTGCACCTCCACCTCCCTATTGCACCTCCACCTCCCTATAGCACCCTTCTCCCTATTGCAACTCCACCTCCCTATAGCACCTCCACCTCCCTATAGCACCTCCACCTCCCTATAGCACCTCCCTCCCTATAGCACCACCTCCTATAAACCTCCCTCCCTATAGCACCTCCCTCCCTATAGCACCTCCCTCCCTATTGCACCTCCACCTCCCTATAGCACCTCCACCTCTATAGCACCTCCCTCCCTATAGCACCTCCCTCCCTATAGCACCTCCACCTCCCTATAGCACCTCCACCTCCCTATAGCACCTCCCTCCCTATAGCACCTCCCTCCCTATAGCACCTCCCTCCCTATAGCACCTCCACCTCCCTATAGCACCTCCACCTCCATATAGCACCTCCACCTCCTATAGCACCTCCACCTCCATATAGCACCACCTACCTATAGCACCTCCCTCCCTATAGCACCTCCTCCCTATAGCACCTCCACCTCCCTATAGCACCTCCCTCTCTATAGCACCTCCCTCCCTATAGCACCTCCACCTCCCTATAGTACCTCCCTCCCTACAGCACCGCCCTCCTATAGCACCTCCCTCCCTATAGCACCTCCCTCCCTATAGCACCTCCACCTCCCTATAGCACCTCCATCCCTATAGCACCTCCACCTCCCTATAGCACCTCCCTCCCTATAGCACCTCCCTCCCTATAGCACCTCCACCTCCCTATAGCACCTCACCTCCCTATAGCACCTCCCTCCCTATAGCACCTCCACCTCCCTTAGCACCTCTACCTCCCTATTGCACCTCCACCTACCTATAGCACCTCCCTCCATATAGCACCTCCTCCTCCCTATTGCACCTCCACCTCCCTATTGCACCTCCACCTCCCTATTGCACCTCCACCTCCTTATAGCACCTCCCTCCCTATAGCACCTCCACCTCCCTATAGCACCTCCACCTCCCTATAGCACCTCCACCTCCCTATAGCACCTCCACCTACCTATAGCACCTCCACCTCCCTATAGCACCTCTACCTCCCTTTAGCACCTCTACCTCCCTATAGCACCTCCCGACCCTATAGCACCTCCACCTCCCTATAGCACCTCCACCTACCTATAGCACCTCCCTCCCTATAGCACCTCCACCTCCCTATAGCACCTCAACCTCCCTATAGCACCTCCCTCCCTATAGCACCTCCACCTCCCTATAGCACCTCCACCTCCCTATAGCACCTCCACCTCCCTATAGCACCTCCCTCCCTATAGCACCACCTCCCTATAGCACCTCCCTCCCTATAGCACCTCCCTCCCTATAGCACCTCCACCTACCTATAGCACCTCCACCTCCCTATAGCACCTCTACCTCCCTATAGCACTTCCCTCCCTATAGCACCTCCACTTCCCTATAGCACCTCCCTCCCTATAGCACCTCCCTCCCTATAGCACCTCCACCTCCCTATAGCACCTCCACCTACCTATAGTACGTCTACCTCCCTATAGCACCTCCCTCCCTATAGCACCTCCACCTCCCTATAGCACCTCCACCTCCCTATAGCACCTCCCTCCCTATAGCATCCCCCTCCCTATAACACCTCCACCTCCCTATAGCACCTCCACCTACCTCTACCACCTCCACCTACCTCTACCACTTCCACCTACCTCTACCACCTCCACCTACCACCTCCACCTACCTCTACCACCTCCACCTACCTATAGCACCTCCCTCCCTATACCAGCTCCACCTACCTATAGCACTTCCACCTACCTATAGCACCTCCACCTACCTATAGCACCTCCACCTACCTATAGCACCTCCACCTACCTATACCACCTCTCCCATCCCTATAGCATTCCACCTCTCCTCTACCTCTATAGTGCTTCCTCCTCCTCCTCCCTATAGCGCCTCTCCTCCCTCCCCCCTCCCTATAGCGGCTGATTTTCCCCCTATGAGTGACTAAGCAGACCTCCATGGTGTCACTCTCTCACCTCAAATAGACGTCTTGGCCTCGTTACTCAGTGAGTGGTGGAGCTTGATTTGATTTTGCCGCTTACAGCGGCTACTTTATTGTGCACCCCACACTCATCCTGTCAGCGGTAGCGCAAAAGGATTACAGAGTAGAATTTACAACGGGTCATAATAATTAACCCCCGTTGTCAGGATATTATGGCACTGAATGTTACACAGTATTTCATTTACATTATTTTTTTAGTTCTATACATAAAGGGTAACTTATTCACAAATGCGTGAGTACAGGCGTGTGAGGCAGTATGTCTGGCCTCACACTTTGTTACTCACATTTACGTGAGAAGTATTCAAGCACATTGCGTATTTGGTTCTGTACATGAGAATTGATAGAGTTACTAAGTGCAAAAAAGTGGATACAATCTTAATATGTCGGCTATCTTGCCATTACAGTAGAGATGAAGTGTAATGCCTTTTCACACACAGTGTGCTTGGACCTGTCCCTAAAAAGTTCTATCTTCACACAGTCGAGGACGTAGTGTTCAAGTGTGTGGCTATATGTATGGACACACACTTTACATTTAGTTTTGTTTACATCTGCTTGAGGAACATACTGCCAAAGGTACTTATATCCTAACCTTAGTCTAGCGGTTACAACATCTTGTAATCTAGTGATCTTGTTACTTGCTCCATATACATGTTTCACTTGATACATCTCATCATGGTAACCTATGGATCGACTAGTGCCTGTTTGCACTTGTCTACGTGCGTCAAACTCATCAATAAGTTCTTTCCTAATTACAGTTTTAAGGGTTCTTTTTGACAGACCCAAATTGTATTCAACGGTGTCTTTGTTAGACGCGAGTTTGGCGAGGGCATCAACTCTGTCATGTTTTATGAGGCCTATGTGAGAGGGGATCCACAACAGTTTGACCCTGACACCCCGGTCAACAAGGCACGCATATTTGTGTCTGGTTTCAGAGACAAGAGCGTGACAACTTGAGTCGAGGGTGCTAAGGGCAAGTAGTGAGGATAGAGAGTCAGTGATGATGAGACTGTCAGTAACAGTGGTTTCAGTGAATTTAATAGCTGTGAGTATGGCAACTAATTCAATTTGTAGAGTGGATGCCCAGTTGTTAATTCTAACTCCTTTCTCAATTATATTACCGTCAGGTTGAGTCACAACAATAGCACTTCCAGCCCTCCCACAGGCGGTGTTAAGAGATCCATCAGTGTAGATGGTCTGTGTGATATTATCATCAGTCTGTAGAGTGTGTATGTGTTCAAGAGCTCTCAATTTGGCAGTGTGTTGGAGATAAATGCTTTGTATAATTAATTTTTTAGGCGGATACGTCGGTATTGTGATATCGAAGGGAACTGTCCGCCAGGGTGGCAGGAAGCGCTGTTGTGTCTCAACTTTGTACAGGTGGTCTATGTTTGTCTTTGGTACCCCCAAAATGTTCTACACTACTGAGGGTAAACACAAACACTTGTTATCTTGAAAATAGGTTCTTATTCTCGTACGGGAGATACACAGGGGGAACAATAGACAGAACACTTCCACACCCTAAGGACTGGTGGTCTTCACTCTGTATCACTCCGCGCTGGCCTGCACAGATGCCAGCATTCACAAGCTGAATACATAAAATGTAAATATGGTAATTCACATACATAACATGGTGCATAATAAATGGAAATATTACATAGAATTAATACATGTTCTGTAATACTTTACTATACATAATTAATAGAGTAATATAAGAATAT
>CAUDMG010000703.1:0-42500 GCA_958450375.1 Homarus gammarus
GCCACCAGCACTAAGAAAACCCTCCTCCAACCCCTCCTCCTCTCCCTCACACCACCCCACAAAGTAAAAAAGTTTTACAACTAACTAATACAAACCCAAAACGCCCCCTCCCTACTATATCGATAAAACTCAAACACCTCCTCTCCTCTCCCTCACACCACCACTAAATTCCAAACAAAAAACCCTCCTCCTCTCGGCCATTGACCCTCTCCCTCGTCTCCCTCACAAGTTTTAACACGAATCCCACCACACAAACCCTCCTCCTCTCCCCCTTAGACACCACACAAACCCTCCACCTCTCCACTCACATCACCACACAAACCCTCCTCCTTCCTCTCCCTCACACCACCACACAAACCCTCCTCCTCTCCCTCCACCACAACCCCAAACCTCACACAACACCCACACAAACCCTCCACCTCTCCACTCACATCACCACACAAACCCTCCTCCTCTCCCTCACACCACCACACTAACCCTCCTCCTCTCCCACACACATCACCACACAAAACCAACCCTCCTCCTCTCCCTCACACCCCACACAAACCCTCCCCCTCTCCACTCCATCACCCACACAAACCCTCCTCCTCTCCACTACATCACCACACAAAACACCCTCCTCCTCTCCCTCAACCCACCACACACAAACCCTCCTCCTCCTCTCCCTCACACCACCACACAAACCCTCCTCCTCTCCCTCACACCCCACACAAACCCTCCTCCTCTCCCTCACACCACCACACAAACCCTCCTCCTCTCCCTCACACCACCACAAAAACCCTCCTCCTCTCCCTCACACCACCACACTAATCCTCCTCCTCTCCCTCACACCACCACACTAACCCTCCTCCTCTCCCTCACACCACCACACAAACCCTCCTCCTCTCCCTCACACCACCACACTAACCCTCCTCCTCCTCTCCCTCACACCACCACACAAACCCGCCTCCTCTCCCTCAGACCACCACACAAACCCTCCTCCTCTCCCTCACACCACCACACAAACCCTCCTCCTCTCCCTCACACCACCACACTAACCCTCCTCCTCTCCCTCACACCACCACACAAACCCCCCTCCTCTCCCTCACACCACCACACAAACCCTCCTCCTCTCCCTCACACCACCACACAAACCCTCCTCCTCCTCTCCCTCACACCACCACACAAACCCTCCTCCTCTCCCTCACACCACCACACAAACCCTCCTCCTCTCCCTTACACCACCACACAAACACTCCTCCTCTCCCTCACACCACCACACAAACCCTCCTCCTCTCCCTCACACCACCACACTAACCCTACTCCTCTCCCTCACACCACCACACAAACCCTCCTCCTCTCCCTCACACCACCACACAAACCCTCCTCCTCTCCCTCACACCACCACACAAACCCTCCTCCTCTCCCTCACACCACCACACAAACCCTCCTCCTCTCCCTTAGACCACCACACAAACCCTCCACCTCTCCACTCACATCACCACACAAACCCTCCTCCTCTCCCTCACACCACCACACAAACCCTCCACCTCTCCACTCACATCACCACACAAACCCTCCACCTCTCCACTCACATCACCACACAAACCCTCCTCCTCTCCCTCACACCACCACACTAACCCTCCTCCTCTCCACTCACATCACCACACAAACCCTCCTCCTCTCCCTCACACCACCACACAAACCCTCCACCTCTCCACTCACATCACCACACAAACCCTCCACCTCTCCACTCACATCACCACACAAACCCTCCTCCTCTCCCTCACACCACCACACAAACCCTCCTCCTCCTCTCCCTCACACCACCACACAAACCCTCCTCCTCTCCCTCACACCACCACACAAACCCTCCTCCTCTCCCTCACACCACCACACAAACCCTCCTCCTCTCCCTCACACCACCACAAAAACCCTCCTCCTCTCCCTCACACCACCACACTAATCCTCCTCCTCTCCCTCACACCACCACACTAACCCTCCTCCTCTCCCTCACACCACCACACAAACCCTCCTCCTCTCCCTCACACCACCACACTAACCCTCCTCCTCCTCTCCCTCACACCACCACACAAACCCGCCTCCTCTCCCTCAGACCACCACACAAACCCTCCTCCTCTCCCTCACACCACCACACAAACCCTCCTCCTCTCCCTCACACCACCACACTAACCCTCCTCCTCTCCCTCACACCACCACACAAACCCCCCTCCTCTCCCTCACACCACCACACAAACCCTCCTCCTCTCCCTCACACCACCACACAAACCCTCCTCCTCCTCTCCCTCACACCACCACACAAACCCTCCTCCTCTCCCTCACACCACCACACAAACCCTCCTCCTCTCCCTTACACCACCACACAAACACTCCTCCTCTCCCTCACACCACCACACAAACCCTCCTCCTCTCCCTCACACCACCACACTAACCCTACTCCTCTCCCTCACACCACCACACAAACCCTCCTCCTCTCCCTCACACCACCACACAAACCCTCCTCCTCTCCCTCACACCACCACACAAACCCTCCTCCTCTCCCTCACACCACCACACAAACCCTCCTCCTCTCCCTTAGACCACCACACAAACCCTCCACCTCTCCACTCACATCACCACACAAACCCTCCTCCTCTCCCTCACACCACCACACAAACCCTCCACCTCTCCACTCACATCACCACACAAACCCTCCACCTCTCCACTCACATCACCACACAAACCCTCCTCCTCTCCCTCACACCACCACACTAACCCTCCTCCTCTCCACTCACATCACCACACAAACCCTCCTCCTCTCCCTCACACCACCACACAAACCCTCCACCTCTCCACTCACATCACCACACAAACCCTCCACCTCTCCACTCACATCACCACACAAACCCTCCTCCTCTCCCTCACACCACCACACAAACCCTCCTCCTCTCCCTCACACCACCACACAAACCCTCCTCCTCTCCCTCACACCACCACACAAACCCTCCTCCTCTCCCTCACACCACCACACAAACCCTCCTCCTCTCCCTCACACCACCACACAAACCCTCCTCCTCTCCCTCACACCACCACACTAACCCTCCTCCTCTCCCTCACACCACCACACAAACCCTCCTCCTCTCCCTCACACCACCACACAAACCCTCCTCCTCTCCCTCACACCACCACACTAACCCTCCTCCTCTCCCTCACACCACCACACAAACCCGCCTCCTCTCCCTCAGACCACCACACAAACCCTCCTCCTCTCCCTCACACCACCACACAAACCCTCCTCCTCTCCCTCACACCACCACACTAACCCTCCTCCTCTCCCTCACACCACCACACAAACCCCCCTCCTCTCCCTCACACCACCACACAAACCCTCCTCCTCTCCCTCACACCACCACACAAACCCTCCTCCTCCTCTCCCTCACACCACCACACAAACCCTCCTCCTCTCCCTCACACCACCACACAAACCCTCCTCCTCTCCCTCACACCACCACACAAACCCTCCTCCTCTCCCTCACACCACCACACAAACCCTCCTCCTCTCCCTCACACCACCACACAAACCCTCCTCCTCTCCCTCACACCACCACACAAACCCTCCTCCTCTCCCTCACACCACCACACAAACCCTCCTCCTCTCCCTCACACCACCACACAAACCCTCCTCCTCTCCCTCACACCACCACACAAACCCTCCTCCTCTCCCTCACACCACCACACAAACCCTCCACCTCTCCACTCACACCACCACACAAACCCTCCTCCTCTCCCTCACACCACCACACAAACCCTCCACCTCTCCACTCACACCACCACACAAACCCTCCTCCTCTCCCTCACACCACCACACAAACCCTCCTCCTCTCCCTCACACCACCACACAAACCCTCCTCCTCTCCCTCACACCACCACACAAACCCTCCTCCTCTCCCTCACACCACCACACAAACCCTCCTCCTCTCCCTCACACCACCACACAAACCCTCCTCCTCTCCCTCACACCACCACACAAACCCTCCTCCTCTCCCTCACACCACCACACAAACCCTCCTCCTCTCCCTCACACCACCACACAAACCCTCCTCCTCTCCCTCACACCACCACACAAACCCTCCTCCTCTCCCTCACACCACCACACAACCCTCCTCCTCTCCCTCACACCACCACACAAACCCTCCTCCTCTCCCTCACACCACCACACAAACCCTCCTCCTCTCCCTCACACCACCACACAAACCTCCTCCTCTCCCTCACACCACCCCACAACCCTCCTCCTCTCCCTCACACCACCACACAAACCCTCCTCCTCTCCCTCACACCACCACACAAACCCTCCTCCTCTCCCTCACACCACCACACAAACCCTCCTCCTCTCCCTCACACCACCACACAAACCCTCCTCCTCTCCCTCACACCACCACACAAACCCTCCTCCTCTCCCTCACACCACCACACAAACCCTCCTCCTCTCCCTCACACCACCACACAAACCCTCCTCCTCTCCCTCACACCACCACACAAACCCTCCTCCTCTCCCTCACACCACCACACAAACCCTCCTCCTCTCCCTCACACCACCACACAAACCCTCCTCCTCTCCCTCACACCACCACACAAACCCTCCTCCTCTCCCTCACACCACCACACAAACCCTCCTCCTCTCCCTCACACCACCACACAAACCCTCCTCCTCTCCCTCACACCACCACACAAACCCTCCTCCTCTCCCTCACACCACCACACAAACCCTCCTCCTCTCCCTCACACCACCACACAAACCCTCCACCTCTCCACTCACATCACCACACAAACCCTCCTCCTCTCCCTCACACCACCACACAAACCCTCCTCCTCTCCCTCACACCACCACACAAACCCTCCTCCTCTCCCTCACATCACCACACAAACCCTCCTCCTCTCCCTCACACCACCACACTAACCCTCCTCCTCTCCACTCACATCACCACACAAACCCTCCTCCTCTCCCTCACACCACCACACAAACCCTCCACCTCTCCACTCACATCACCACACAAACCCTCCACCTCTCCACTCACATCACCACACAAACCCTCCTCCTCTCCCTCACACCACCACACCACCTTCAAGATCTCCATCATCATAATCACGAAGGTCAGAAATGGGAATACTGTATACGAGGCTCCTCCCAGCTGTCAAGTCGTCACCATGCATAATACACAAGGCAGAGTAATATCCGGCCTCCCTCCTTGCCTGCTCAGACCACACCTGGAGCATCTGTGTGTGTGTGTGTGTGTGTGTGTGTGTGTGTGTGTCTCGCCTAGACTATGCTTCTAATAATGGTGCAGCAAGTAGCGAGTGTATCCCGTGTTAAGAGGGTGTAACTGAGTGTAATTATGGTTCTACAGGTGTGTATCTTAGGTGTTATGGGTGAGGTTAATGGTGTTGTACTGTGTTATGGTTGTAATAAGATGGTGTTATGGTTGATCTTAATGGTGCTTGGAGTAAGGCGGTACAAGTTGATGTTTAATTATTTTTATGGTATTGTGTTTTGGTAAACTTTTGTTATTATTAATGAAGAGGAAGAGAAGATAATGAGAGTGGTGAAGGAAAGAGATAGGGAAGAAGGAGAAAAAGGTGAAGGAAAGGTGAAAAAGAGAGAGAGAGAGAGAGAGAGAGAGAGAGAGAGAGAGAGAGAGAGAGAGAGAGAGAGAGAGAGAGAGAGAGAGAGAAGATAGGCCAATTAGCGAAACCCTCTGGTACAGACAGTATGACTGACATACACACACACAAACACAAGGCTGGTGAGGAGAGGAAGAGGGGAGATGCACTGTGTGAAGGGGGGGGCACGGGGGAGGGGACGGGGGAGAGGCACTGGGGGGAAGGAGGGGGGGAGAGGCACGGGGGGGGGGGATTGGAGGTACTGTGAGATTCAATTCAACTACCTTCTTAACCATCATTTTCGTAGACTGAATAAATCAAACCCGAGTATTTGCCTGTATTAATCACACACACACACACACACACACACACACACACACACACACACACACACACACACACACACACACCATTAATTACCTAATCTATCTTAAATAATTTGTAACCATGACAACACACTCACCCTCATAACAAACATAAACAATATAAAAGTAATCTAGCATTGTTCACAATCACAATCAATCACTATCACACATCACCTTGGTCACCATCACTATCACACATCACCACCATCACTAACACACACCACCTTGGTCACCATCACAATCAATCACTATCACACATCAACTTGGTCACCATCACACATCACCTTGGTCACCATCACTATCACACATCACCTTGGTCACCATCACTATCACACATCACCTTGGTCACCATCACACATCACCTTGGTCACCATCACTATCACACATCACCATGGTCACCATCACTATCACACATCACCACCATCACTATCACACATCACCTTGGTCACCATCACTATCACACATCACCTTGGTCACCATCACACATCACCTTGGTCACCATCACTATCACACATCACCTTGGTCACCATCACTATCACACATCACCTTGGTCACCATCACACATCACCTTGGTCACCATCCCTATCACACATCACCTTGGTCACCATCACACATCACCTTGGTCACCATCACTATCACACATCACCTTGGTCACCATCACTATCACACATCACCTTGGTCACTATCACTCATCACTATCAAACATCACCTTGGCCAATATCACAATCAATTACTCTCATATATATATCTCTCTCTTATCTGCATTATTGGGGAAGGTTCGCCTGCCTGGTCACCCTGCATGCACAAGTTTGTTATTGCCAATATCGGATATACACAAATCCTTATATATTCCCAAACGTTCTCCACCACTAAAGAGATTGTACAAGTGACCAGCAGTGAGGGAGGTAGGGAGAGAGGGTAGGGAGGTAGGGAGAGAGGGTAGGGAGGTCGGGATGGTGGAGGGAGGGAGAGAGCTTGTCTCACCTGCCCTCTACTGGTAATTTATTCCCTGTAATAAATTGAACGTGTACCGAGGGATGTTGTGGCTGGTATTGACAGGTTGTGTTATGTGTTATTACGTTTTAAATAGTGTGTGTGTGTGTGTGTGTGTGTGTGTGTGTGTGTGTTTATCCCTACATGCATGAACGTCTGTATAAGTACTTATCTAGATATGTCTGTCTGTTTGTCTGTTCCCATCAACATAATAGTGATCACCACCACCTCAACTAACTCCGTGTTTTTCTCTTTCTCTCTCTTCCCGACAGGTCTGAGCAGTGTTGTGGGCGTAGGCGGGTATATCTATGTGGGCGCGGGGGCGGCAGAGTGGGCGGGACCTTCTGTAGTCCTCTCCGTCCTCCTGGCTACTGTCTCCGCTCTGATTACAGGTAAGGCTGTTCAGGCTACCGTCTCGTCACAGGTAAGACGGAACACAGAGGTCATATAAGGTCAATTTCAACACTCACTGGGAGGACAAGTAACGACCTTCCTCCACAATGATCAGTGACCTTCCTCCACAATGACCAGTGACCTTCCTCCACAATGACCAGTGACCTTACTCCACAATGACCAGTGACCTTCCTCCACAATGACCAGTGACCTTCCTCCACAATGACCAGTGACCTTACTCAAGTAACATCTCCACCTCCACCTCTCCCTCCACCTGCAGACACGCCCCTCCTCCACTCTTCCCTCCATGTATTATTCAGTGAAGCTCCACGCCGTAGCAACACATTAGACGCTCATGCGAATTTAATTAATTTCTTGAAGGGGGACCTCGTCAAGGACTGATCCATGTCTTAATTAACTCAGATTTGTGACCTGAGATCTGAAAACGATTTGTAATTTGTCTAATTATCCGGTGATTACCCTACACCGTGTGAGCAAGAGTGAGTGAGTGTGTGTGTGTGTGTGTGTGTGTGTGTGTGTGTGTGTGTGTGTGAGTGAGTGAGTGAGTGAGTGAGAGTTTTTCCACAATGACAGGTTCGTAAGTAAAGCATTTATTCGGTTTTTATTGGGACCACAATGTATTCCTTTGTTTATAACCCATTAATACATTATCCACAAAAGGCCCCATACATTCCTACATTTCTGCCTTTTAACACTACTTTTTTCCCTTCCTAAATACAATAAACTCAATACATTACTAAAAAAAAAAGGGGGCCATACATTCCTACATTTCTGCCTTTTGACAATAAACTCAATACATTACTAAAATAATATATATATACAGTATATATAAAAAAGGTCCATACATCCACCACCATTCGAGTGAGACCTTTTCCCCTCCATGACGCCCCAAACTATAACCTTCTTACCCTCTCAGCTCCTGCCCTCTTGATTCAATTCGTCAGCCAATGTTACGCTCGCTGACACATCCTCTCTCACACACACCTGAAACATCCCACTTCCTCATTTCTTCCCCTCAATCACATTATCTTTCTCTCTTTGTCTCTCTCTCTCTCTCTCTCTCTTTCTCTCTCTCTGTTTCTATCTATCTATCTCCCATCTCTATCTTCACGAGGCATAAAACACAAACTTTATGGGAGTTAAGTCAGCATCTGAAAACATCAAAGCATCATCAACACAACACACCTTCACTCCACGCTGCTGACACACACACACACACACACACATTACCCTGAGTGTGTATACGGGACAGTTATATTAGGTCAGAGTATTCCAAAGACCCGAACATAAATAAATTTTTTCATTCTTCCTTAAAAAAAATTATTTAGAGACACTGTATAGAAAGATAATGAATGAAAAGATAAAGGAATGACATGTAGAAAGATAATAATGAATGAAAATAAAAGAAAAAATCACAAATAAAAAAAAATATGGATGAAAAGAAAAAATATATAAATAATTTGATAAAAAAAGATAATAATAATACGAATGAATCCGTAAGTGATAATGTGTTTTTCCTTTTACTTAGGTAGGAAAGAACGGTAAACGCTACATAAAATAATCCCTATGCTACCCGGAGTTAATATCCGTGAGGGGGAAATAAGATACAGTATCCTAAACTTGTGTCACATTAAAGACAAATAAATATAATTCCCCATAAGAAAACTGTATCACTCTCCTCGTCCTTCATAAACAAAGACAGGGGTTACGGGCTCAAAACTTATCTTGACAATATATGACACGAATTAATCAAACCTAAACGAAAAGAAACGAAATAAAACGAATATAAAAGACGTTAAGATCATCAGCTTGGGTTCAGTCGTCTGCAGGCATAAATATTCCCCCCCTCCCCCAAGCCTCCAGTTCAC
The DNA here is from genome assembly GCA_958450375.1 of Homarus gammarus. NCBI lineage: Eukaryota > Metazoa > Arthropoda > Malacostraca > Decapoda > Nephropidae > Homarus > Homarus gammarus. The sequence continues at coordinate 9,278 of CAUDMG010000703.1, forward strand.
TAGAGATTATTCATAATTTTACGCTCGTTATAAAATACGTCACATTTATTTTCGTTTACACATATCAACTCTTATAATGTACTATGCTATCAATATTTTCTTAGTTTAATATTATGTTAAGAATAAATCAACTAAATCCAATATTACCAAAAGAAAATAATTATTCAGTTCAATACAAATATTTTTTTTTTTGTAGGCAGATAATCCTATGTTCTCCACAGCAGAAAATAATCGGGTAGTAAAATTTTTCCGCCATTTCGTGTCGTCTCGTAGTCAAACCCAATGAGAATCCGCACATCATTATAGAAAACGAGGAACTGAGCGGGGAGGGAGAACGGAGTATTGCGGTTGAGGGGTGACTAATGAAGCCAATCTGCGCCACGCCCTCTGTCGCATCTCGTGTACGCCTCGTCGCCAACACCTCCACGCTCTACCGTTTTTCGCCTGCATACCTATTACATCAAATCCACTAGTGACAGACCTCTTTCACACCAACCACATCACCTCCACACCTACCACATCACCACCACACCTACCACATCACCTCCACACCTCTCACATCACCTCCACACCTACCACATCACCTCCACACCTACCACATCACCTCTTGAACACGTAAACAAAATCAAGTTGTCTTGTCTAGTCTGAATCTTGTAAAACATTTGAGGATATTTTGGAAAAAGTTTTAATTTCTTGCAATCCAGTCTCTCTCTCTCTCTCTCTCTCTCTCTCTCTCTCTCTCCCTAAACAAGTATACAGTTTCAGGAAACAGTTAGACAAGTGGTAGGGAGGGAGAGAGGGGGTTGAGGTTCGCCGTGCTAACACATACATACATACATACATACATACATTCACACATACATTACAGAGGCGTAGACACTTTCAACACACACAAACACCCCCCCCCCCCTCCACACACACACACACACACACACACACACACTATAATCCAAATAACCCTTTCTAAACTTCTCCCTTACCCACACAGGTAATATTCACCAGACAGTCAGGTACGTGTTGACATCCAGTGGAATTTTTCTCATTCCCTTCGCGAGACATCAAAGACCACGACGTCACGAGACATCAAAGACCACGACGTCATCATCTTCTTCTTCCTCCCTCACCCAGACTCTCATATTCAACATCTTCAGAGACTTGCTGAGTCCTGGGTCCATTCTTGTCCAGATTAACTCGTCTTTTTTTTCTTCTAATTATTATAGTGAAAACAAAACCTAACTTAACTTAACCTAATCTAACCTAACCTAACCTAACCAGTCATGTCTGCATAGCTGTGTACACCAGTCATGTCTGTATGGCTGTGTGCACCAGTCATGTCTTTATATCTGTGTACACCAGTCATGTCTGTATGGCTGTGTACACCAGGCATGTTTGCATAGCTGTGTACACCAGTCATGTCTGCATAGCTGTGTACACCAGTCATGTCTGTATGGCTGTGTACACCAGGCATGTTTGCATAGCTGTGTACACCAGTCATGTCTGCATAGCTGTGTACACCAGTCATGTCTGTATGGCTGTGTGCACCAGTCATGTCTGTATGGCTGTGTGCACCAGTCATGTCTGTATGGCTGTGTGCACCAGTCATGTCTATATGGCTGTGTACACCAGTCATACCAATGTGCACCTTTATCAAATTAATTAAAAACAACAATGAATGATTCTTTTATTCCTTTTCAAAGTCGTAATATAAACACCAACTGACCTATATTTTTTATTCTATCTACTTAATAGATTATTTACCCAACTAATTAATTAAATAAATAATCTGTATTGATAATGCAACAAACTGTTAAAAAATATATTTATTCATATATTATTTTATGTTGTTTCATGTTAGTTGAGAAATATAATCGTGTTTGGGGAGGGAGGGAGGGAGGGAGGGAAGACAGAAAAAGGAATGAAGTAGGGAAGGAAAGGAGGGAGGTAGGTAGGTAGAAGAAGGGAGGTAAGAGGGAGAGAAGGTAGATAGAAAGTTAGAAGGGATTAAAGAGAATGAAGGTAGATAGATGTAGAGAGAGAGAGAAAGAAAGGAGATACGTAGATGGAATTGAGAGAGAGAGAGAGAGAGAGAGAGAGAGAGAGAGAGAGAGAGAGAGAGAGAGAGAGAGAGAGAGGACAATGCCACCTGCCGTACGAGGTTTATTTACCTACCATAATATGTAAACACACACACCTGGTAACCGACCGACAGTGACTCTGCTCGTTAATGGAATCGCCCGTCCAATAGACCGCCAGTACTGGAGTTAACGAAGATACTGGCCAAACAAACTGCCAATATATGAAGCTGTCATGGACGTGACTGTTGGCGGCGATAAATGGGTGGTTAGCAGTCTCGAAATGGCAGTTTAAGGGTTATGAAGTTCCGGTTAATGGTCATTTGTCGTTGTTAATGGTGTGGAATGGCAGTTAGCGGTCAGGAGCTGGCAATTAAGGGAGGGGGGGGGGGAAGGGGGAGGTCATGAACTGCCCAGGTGGTTTAGGAGGTGGTCGTAGTAGTAGTAATGGTGGTTCAGGTGGTGGAGATAGTGGTAGTGGTGATGCGTATGGTTTTAGACAGATGGTTCAGGTGATGGTGAATTGGTGATAGTGATCATAGTTTACCAGGTGGTTCAGGTGGTGGTGATAAGTGGTGGGCATGGAGACACAGATGGTAACCAATTACCACCTGAACGAACAAAAGCTTCCCAAAAGACTTCAAGTTTTTATTCTCATTTATAATTTAAGGTAAAAAAAAAAAAAAGAAGACTGGCGCGTAGCTTCTGGGAATTTGCATACACCGGAAAATGCTGCAGACTAGGATTAATTAGAGAAAATATATTCGGCTTCGAGAGAGAGAGAGAGAGAGAGAGAGAGAGAGAGAGAGAGAGAGAGAGAGAGAGAGAGAGAGAGAGAGAGAGAGAGAGAGACCCAAGAAAGAAAGAAAAAATAGAGAAAGAAAGAAAGGAAGCACCAAGGGATCACAAAAAACTAAACAAGATCCGCCTCACCCGAGATGTGTATCCAGTAGTTAGCTCAGTACTGTACGGCCGTGGTTGGGCTTCCTGTTATAATTACGCACTCTAACGTCACCACCCGTCACCCGTAAGTCTTTCTCTCCCTTGCCCCCACAGCACCCCACTCCCACAGTAACCCCCCCAACACCACAGCACTCCACTCCCACAGTAACCCCACCCCCACACACCACCACAGCATCCCACTCCCACAGAAACCCCTCACAAGACCCCCTCCCACAGTAACCCCCCAGAGAAACCTCCCACAGCAGCCTACCTCACAAGACCCCCTCCCACACACCACCACAGCAGCCCCCCACAAGACCCCCTCCCACAGTAACCCCCCACAAAACAACCTCCCACAGTAGCCCCCTCACAAGACCCACACATCACCAGAGCAACCCCCCACAAGACATCCTCCCACACACCACCAGACCAACCCCCCACATCACCCCTCCTCCCACAGCACCCCCTACCCCCACATGACCCCCCTCCCACACACTACCACAGCACCCCCTCCCCCCACAAGAATATGATAATAATAACCACTTCCAGGTATACAAATTTATACCAATGTCTATACCATATTAGTGTGGACAAAATATATATATACACATTATAACTCTTACTCGATGTGAATTAACAAAAGCGAAACAAAATAATCATGAACACTTTTCTAGGTAAAGGGGAAATTCATTATAACGTCACTTTAACATCACAGCGGATAAATTATTATCGATCTTTTATACCATGTGAATTACCAAGAACGACGCGACGTCCATTTTGAACTTTTTTCATTACTCAGCCTTGAACGATTAATGAGGAACAAGTGATATAAATTCGCTTAAATTCATCCCATTGTCGAGGAGTATTTTAATTTAACCTGAATTATCAAGTAGGTTATTGCCAGTGTCTTTTTTTCTTATGAGTGTTTGGTGATTTTTTTTTAAGGAATAATTGATAAGATAAGATACCTGCCACCACCCCCTCCCCCCCCCAGCTTATATCACCTGATGATTTATACCCTAACACTAACCTGGGGGGGAGATTAGGTTAGGTTAGGGTTAGGTTAGGTTAGGTATAAATAATTGTTGACAGCCTCCTACCGTGGGTACAAATATGCTGACAGCTTCTCTAGTTGTGGTACAATGAACCCTAAAGCATCATGTGTTAAGGTACAAAGGTGATAAAGGTGCTGGGAACCTCTAGCCCTTAGCCTCCCACAGCACGCACCATCAATATAGGAATCGAGTGAAGTTAACGGATAGATTGTCAAATATAGTGAGAGGGAGGGGAAACAGAGGAGGAGGAGAGGGAGGGGGAGGAGAGGGAGGGGAATAAGAAAAGGAGGATGAGAGGGAAACAATGAGGGCGAGAGGAGGGGGAAACAAAAGGGGGGGGGGGACTCTTCTAGCGTCCTCGGGTGAGTCAGCTGCTGGCCGTCCCGTTTAATTGATGCTCTTGGTAACGAGGACGTCCTTCAAGTGGTCCAATAACCCGCAGGGGGGAGGAGGGGAGGGGGGTGGATAGGATACACCACCACCTGGGTTATCGGACCAAGTGAGGGATCCCCGCTTCACTAGTACGGTGATTAATGAACCAATTACAAGGATCGTGATGTCGTTTCGTTGTTACGGCGGCGAGGAGTTGTCATTAACCCAGTGAGCTTTTATTGGGGACGAGGGACGCCATTGTCGGATGAGGACGCGAGGAGGTCGATTATGAGGACAGTGAGATAGACACATTCATAGACAGACAGACAGACAGACAGGTGGTGATTATAACCTATACTGATGGTCGATTATATTGTTAAAAGACTACCCTACACCGATTAATCACTAGTTTGTGTGTATGGGGATTTATCTTCCATTAACAAACTACTACATGTGTGGAAGCGACATATTTACCAGCTCATTAAGCATCAAATATACATACACTCATACATATACATACACTCATACATATACATACACTCATACATATACATACACTCATACATATACATACACTCATACATATACATACACTCATACATATACATACACTCATACATATACATACACTCATACATATACATACACTCATACATATACATACACTCATACATATACATACACTCATACATATACATTGAGACACAGATGCAGAGGGTTATAATGACTAGGTACACGCTGGGGTAGAGACCAATCTTGGCTGAAGACAAACTCCTCGACACTCCTTCAATGTTTCCCTACCTTTTACATTAGTAGGAAGGAGGAGAAGGAGGAAGAACAGGAGGAGGAGGAGAGAAAGGAAGAGGCAAAGGAAGAAGAGGAGTAGGTAAAGACAAAGAAAATTCACTGTCAGCTCTGAAGTTACTCTCCTCTGCGTCTTTGTAGGTGAAGAACAACGAAGATGGAGAGAAGAAAGAAGGAGGAGGAAGGGAGGAAGGAAGGAAGGAAGGAATAGAAAAATAAAAATAAATTGAAAAGTAAAAAATAAAAGGAAGAAAACTGAGGAACAATAGAGAGGAAAGGAGACAAGAAGAATAAAAAAAAGTAAAAAAAAAGAATGATGAAAAGAAGAAAAAAGAGCAAGAATTAGAACAAGAATGAGAAAAACAAAAACAACACCAAATAAGAAAAAAAACAAAAGAAAAACAAAAGAAACAAAAAAAAATATATAAATCCCACAGAGAAATAAATAAGTAAAAAAAAAAATACAAAAAATAATGCCACAAGGAGATCGGAATCCCTTTCATTACACCTGGACGGATCCGTTAATCTCCGGATCTTGGCCTGACACACGGTATTTGATCCCACATGAGCACCTGTGTGTGTGTCTCCGGGGATACCTGGTCTTATTGTGGCCATTGTGGTATTGTGGCCATTGTGGTCATTGTGGTATTATGACCATTCTCTTACTGAGGCCATTCTGTTATTGTGGCCATTCTCTTATTGTGGCCATTGTGGTTATGTGGTCATTCTGTTATTGTGGCAATTTAAGGTTACCTGGGCTGGTTTTTTGCGGCCACTGTGCTATTTGGCCACCATAATGTACAAATGTGGCCACCATGATGGTTCTTATGGCCACCATGTAGAAGTTCTTACGTTTATGGTAGCCGATAGTTGACATAAAAATTAACATTAATTAAACAGAACGGGAGAAAAGTTTACTAATTTCCTGGGCCATTTTTTCCTCAAGGTGTGTTTATAGGAGTTAATAATTTCCCTTAATCATACCTGGAAGATTATTCACCCTAATGCTAACCTAACCTAACCTAACCCAACGCTAATCTAACCTAACCAAACCTAACACAATTTAACCTGACGCCAACATAAAGTAAAGCCACCCTAACCTAACGTACACCAACTTAACCTAAACATTACACTAACCTAACCCCCAGGTAATACGAGGGCGTCTAATTATAAGGTGACCCCAAAACTCAATTACTAATACTAACTCTTGAACAGGATTTCAAGCTGACATTTTCCAGTTAGTGAAGATTCGAACCCGGGACTATTACAATATCAACTAACTGTTATAGCCAATTCGCCATCATACTAGAGGCAAATGGACTATAGAAAAAGAAAATGGAACAATACACACATACCCTTTCCATTACTCGAACCAATGACCTCACGTTTACAAGATGGGTGTAATAACCACTACGCCACAGGAACCTCTTTGTGTTATAGTCACTACAAGTCGTTTTGAAATTGAAACAAGTTTATTTAGACAAGAGTTTTACAGGCGGATACACATATATATAATGTCATGCGGTATGATACGTATAATTATGGGCGTAAACAGTGCTTATGTGAGACCTGTAAGTTATGAGATAGAGGTTGTGGAGTGTGATATATTGTAGGAAATTATCTTTTGGCTATATAAGATACCCGTAGGAGAGAGAGAGAGAGAGAGAGAGAGAGAGAGAGATAAACCAACAGCAGTATAATCCACAACAACTCCCCCTGGCGTTACACAGTAAACATCCACCGTGTCGCTGCTATAAACCTTGACCAACCAGTTTATACCACCATCCCCTTTCCTTCCCTTCCTCTCCCCTCCCCTCTCTACAAGGTCTTAAGACACCCAAGACTCTCAGACAATCGTAACACCCCCTACCCCCCCCCACCCAACCAGATCCCCCCCCCCTCCAACAACAGAGAATTAAAGCCTTAAAAAACACCCACCTGACCCATTCCAGTTTGCAATCTGAGGTTCTAATGTTTACTCTCTGTCTGAAGGAAGAAGGGGGCCAATGTCGAAACGTTAAATTGCCTCCAAAGTTGCGCCCCAAAATTGCTTCCGAAAGTCATAAAAAAAGTGACACTCCTCTTACAATAGCGGCAGTGGAGGCATCATGGAGGAAGAAGAAAGAGGTCAGACACACACACACACACACAATACTCGTCCTCGTCATTGTGTTGGGGAAGTCACAGGTAGTATATATACGTGTTATGAGGGAATGATACAACTTCTTCAGGCAACTTAACATTGACTTTTCAACCTGTGGATTATATAAGGTACATGACGCGTATATATGACGCTATATTTTCTCTCTATAAACTATATGTCAGGGAAAGATATTACACAAAGGTTAACAACAAAACAAACAAACATACAAACATCTAACTCTTATATCAAGTTGGGTTGGGTTGGGAGGGATTCCAAGACAGTCAGATTCCAAGTTCGGGTGTAAGTGAGACTCCTATAAGTGTTCGCTGTATTAATTTAACATAATTTTCAATAGTATTTACCGTCGACTTAATAATGTTGTAGTGCACACACGCTAAGAGAGAGAGAGAGAGAGAGAGAGAGAGAGAGAGAGAGAGAGAGAGAGAGAGAGAGAGAGAGAGAGAGAGAGAGAGAGAGAGAGAGAGAGTTACGAAAAAAATAAATAAGAAGATTGGATTAGCCCAGTTAAGAAGAAGAAGAAGAAGAAGAAGAAGAAGAAGAAGAAGAAGAAGGAAAGAGAAGAAAAAGAAGAGAAAAACGAGTTACTATAATAAAGAAGAAGAGAAAGAAGAATCAACGAAAAAGTGAAACAGAATAATTACAAAGAAGTAAGAAGGAAAAGAAAAAGAAAACATAAGGAAAAGAAGAAAAAAGACCCAAAATAAGAATATAATACGAAAATAGAGAAGACGAAGAAGATAAAGTTAGCATAATTAAGTCGGTGGATGGGTGCGGGGTGGGCTGGAAAGGTGGGTTGGGGTGGGCTGGAGAGGTGGGTTGGGGTGGGCTGGAGAGGTGGGTTGGGGTGGGGTGGAGAGGTGGGTTGGGGTGGGGTGGAGAGGTGGGTTGGGGTGGGGTGGAGAGGTGGGTTGGGGTGGGTTGAGAGGTGGGTGAAGGATGAAGGCTGGAGAGGTGGGTGAAGGGTGAAGACTGGAGGGGTGGGTTGGAGTGGATGAGGAGGGAGGCTGGAGAGTTGGGTGAGGGGGAAGGTGGAGAGGTGGGTTGAGGTGGGTGAGGGGGAGGCTAGAGAGGTGGGTTAGGGTGGGTGAGGTAGGGAGGGGGAGCCTAGATAATATTAGCCTGCCTGAGCTAATATATGCAGTTTGTCTTCAACAGATATTTGCATGTCAGAAGAGTTCCCCCTCAAGACCAGATGAACTCTCTCTCTCTACTGCACTACTCTCAGCCATTAATAAGGCTCTGAGTGAGTATAATTGATGCAAGAGTGAGCATAATTGATGCATAAGGCTCTGAGAGTGAGTAAAATTGATGTATAAGGCTCTGAGAGTGAGTAAAATTGATGTAAGAGTGAGTAGAATTGATGTATAAGGCTCTGTGCTTGCGTATAATTGATGTAAGAGTGAGTATAATTGATGCATAAGGCTCTGAGAGTGGGGTGAGTATACTGTCCAATACTTTCGCACCTTTCTTGGTTAATAAAGCTCGAGAGAGAGAGAGGGAGAGAGAGAGAGAGAGAGAGGGAGAGACGACCCCCCCCCTCAAACAAAACACTGTCTCTCTCTAAAGGTTCCAATTCTCCTTCCAAGTCACGATCTCATCCTGGCTATCTAACACCTTCGGGAAATTGCAACCCAACACATGCAATTGTAAGAGTGCAATTAAGGTGTGTGTGTGTGTGTGTGTGTGTGTGTGTGTGTGAGAGAGAGGGCCGTTTGCAACACTTGCGTACACCTGTAGTCCAGATAGAGGCATTGTTGCGACATTAAGGGCAAATTGAAGGAAGGGAAGTTGATGCAATATTGTTGTTTTTATGACCATGAAAATACTAATACCAACACTTAAGGTAGAATGGTGGGTGGGTGGGGGGGTAGGAGGGGGGAAGTGGGGTATCTGGGATGAGGGTAGGGGGTAGTGGTAGGTGGGGGGGGGGGGGGTTGAGGGTAAGGGGGTGATGTAAAAGTTTGATAATGACTGCGAATTGGTGATTAGAGTTGTGGTAATCACATATTCACCATTATTATTATATCCTCTTCCCTCCCCCCACACCACATACCCACCATTATCTCCCACACACACACACCATCACCACCTCCCCCACACATCATCATCTCCCACACACATCATCATCTCCCACACACACACACACCATCACCACCTCCCACACACATCATCATCTCCCACACATACACACACACCATCACCTCCTCCCCCACACACATTCCCACTATCACCATCTCCCACAGCGCCAGACGAGACAGAGTGTGTGTTAAAGACTGCCGAATAAGCTTAACAAATCGACGTCGCCAACAGCTAACTGCAGGAGACTCGATCATCATTACGACACTAGCATAATGTCTCTCTCCTCCTCGACCCTCCCTCCCTCTCTCTCTCCTCCTCCTCCTCGACCCTCTCTCTCTCTCGCTCTCTCCTCCTCGACCCTCCCTCTCTCTCCCTCTCGCACCACGAAGAAAGCACACGAAAAAGAGTTAAATACGTGAGAAAGAGGGAATACGCACGGAAGAAAAACTATTCTAAAGGCACGAAAGCACTCCCGAAACCCCACAAAAACACGCCTCGCCCCTTCACACACACACACAGCGCCCGAGGCCACTTACTGCGACCCTACAGGAAAAGCGGAGACAGACACCTGGAGGGGGTAGACACTTGGCTTAGACAATGACGAAAAACATGTTGTTGTTGTTTTTTTTCTTAAAGACCGACACAGATAATCACAAGATACACGTTAGGCAAAATGTGATACGGTTAGGATATGTTTTGGTTAGGTTAGGTTTAGATTAGAATTTGGTACAGTTACATTAGGTTTGGTTAGAATAGGTTAGGGTTTCATTCGGCTACGTTAGGTTTAGGTTAGGATTTGGTTATGTTAAGTGAGATTAGATTAGTTTAGTGGTGTGGTTAGGTTACAAAACTAAAATACTGTATTTCCTGTATTTCAAACCAAGATACATAGAGAGGGGGGAATGGGGGGGGTCTCTAATCCTCATGCAAGAAGGAATGAGGCAGCCACTCCTCATTCATGGGGTGTAGGAGGAGGAAGGAAGGGTAGGGAAAGAGGGGGGGTGGGGGGTAGGGGGGCTTTATCAAGAACAGGTAGGAAGACACTAATGAGGTAGCGTGAGGGAAGTGGGAAGCCTTCAACCATTTCTCTCTTTTTTCTTTCATTCATTCTCTCTTTTCTTTCATTTTTTCCTTTCTCTTATTTATGTCTTCCTCTCTCTTTCTCTTTTGTAATTTTCTCTTAATTATGTATTTTGGTCTTTTAATAAAACTATTTTCTTTCATTTCTCTTTTTGTCATATTCTTTCTTTTATTTAAACACACACACACACACACACACACACACACACACACACACACCACCATTTTCGTGTCTCAGGAGATGAGTTTTTTTGTCTCACTTCTTCTTTGTCAACACAGCTTCCTGAGTCTCCACCACCGCCACTGCCACTGCCACTTACCCTCCACTGCCACTACCCCTCTCATGTCACTTCCCCTACTGCCAGCACAACCACCAACACCACCAGTCATCATCACTACCATTGCCATCACCACACACCTCTACCAACATCACTATCATCATCATCATCATCACAAAAACACGATCGCTCTCATAATCACACCACCAACATCACCACTACCACTATTACCGCCACCACCACTACCACTATTACCGCCACCACCACTTTAACTGTCACCTCTACCACTACCACCACCCACTACCAACACAACAAGTACAGTGAACGACCATCAGTGTGTGTGTGTGTGTGTGTAACTGCCTTCAGTAGTTGCTAAAGCACTTCCCTCCAGTACATAGACAGAACTCTCTCTCTCTTTCTCTCTCTGCACAAGGGATCCAATCCTTTGTCTCTCCCCATAAGGAATCAGACTCCCCCCCACTCTCTAAGGAATCATATCATCTATCTCCCCTTAAAGAGAATCAGACCCCCTTCTCTCTCTCTCTCTCTACCTACAGCATCTGATCGCTCCTCCAGTACATAATATCCCTTGTTTATCTTTCACGTGTGACGAGCCACCTCCCACCAACTACCTTACAACCACCTATCAATTACCGTCCCACCAGCTGACTCATAATCCCCCCCCCCCTCACATGTTCCGTCATTCTCGTTTTTCTCTGTTTACCAAAAGATTCCCATTTCACGTAACCAAGTATGTAAGTTAATAGTGATGGTAATTATTAGTGTGTGTGTGTGTGTGTGTGTGTGTGTGTGTGTGTGTGTGTGTGTGTTAAAATCATCATTGTATATTTATGTCTCAAATGTCAACAACAATACCTCATCACCAACAACTCAAAGACATTTTTCATAAAGATTCGTACGATCATTAGTCCTCATAAGTGAAGACATGTGAACGAAAAAGACTGTTTTAACTTTAACAAAAACACAAAAATAAAACTACAAAATTAACAAGATAGAGTTAACACAGAGTGAACTAGACACATTTCGTTAAATATTTATGAAACAATATTAAAGTAAAGACAAATTGTAAAAGATATTCTCACACTTAATTCCACATCTTTTAAGTTAGTACAGTATATAAACGCACCTAATAAAACACAAAGTGAAATATTAATGCTATTTTATTTTTTAGCGGGGCGAGATATTTATGCTCAAAGTCACGTAATATCTATGCTCAAAGTTAGAGAAATATTTATGCTCAAAGTCACGTAATACAAGGCTGCGTAATTTTATGCTTAAAGTCATTAGATTTCGTTCATATGCTTTCAGGTATAAGGCATATTTCTCGTAAGGATCTTTTTGGAACACAATGGCATCCTAATTCAACAAGAGGATCCTGTCAACAACATGAGGGAGAGGTTCAGATAATGACCTGACCTGACCCAATGATGTTTTTGTGACCCCTCATTGTAAAAGGTGAACGTCTTGAAGGATAATTAGTTCTGGTGTTGACTCTGAAAATTTTGGCTTTGTGCGTGTTTTTTTTATTTGATTGCTTGTTTGTTTGTTATTTGTTTACGTGTTTTTTTGTTTGTTTGTTGGGTTACATAGGCCAAATGAGACTTGGGTGAACGGGTGATGGTGTAATGATGGTGGTTGTGGTGGTTGAGGGAGGGATAGTGGTAGTGGTGGTTGAGGCAGGGATAGTGGTAGTGGTGGTTGAGGCAGGGATGGTGGTAGTGGTGGTTGAGGCAGGGATGGTGGTAGTGGTGATTGAGACAGGGATGGTGGTAGTGGTGGTTGAGATAGGGATGGTGGTAATGGTGGTTGAGACAAAGATGGTGGTTGTGGTGGTTGAGACAGGGATGGTGGTTGTGGTGGTTGAGGCAGGGATGGTGGTAGTGGTGGTTGAGGCAGGGATGGTGGTAGTGGTGGTTGAGGCAGGGATGGTGGTAGTGGTGGTTGAGGCAGGGATAGTGGTAGTGGTGGTTGAGGCAGGGATGGTGGTAGTGGGGGTTGAGGCAGGGATGGTGGTAGTGGGGGTTGAGGCAGGGATGGTGGTTGTGGGGGTTGAGACAGGGATGGTGGTCGAGGTGGTTGAGGCAGGGATGGTGGTAGTGGTGGTTGAGGCAGGGATCGTGGTAGTGGTGGTTGAGGCAGGGATGGTTGTTGTTGTGGTTGAGACAGGGATGGTGGTTGTGGTGGTTGAGGCAGGGGTGGTGGTTGTGGTGGTTGAGGCAGGGATAGTGGTAGTGGTGGTTGAGGCAGGGATGGTGGTAGTGGTGGTTGAGGCAGGGATGGTGGTAGTGGGGGTTGAGGCAGGGATGGTGGTAGTGTGGGTTGAGGCAGGGATGGTGGTAGTGGGGGTTGAGGCAGGGATGGTGGTTGTGGGGGTTGAGACAGGGATGGTGGTCGAGGTGGTTGAGGCAGGGATGGTGGTAGTGGTGGTTGAGGCACGGATCGTGGTAGTGGTGGTTGCAGCAGAGATGGTTGTTGTTGTGGTTGAGACAGGGATGGTGGTTGTGGTGGTTGAGGCAGGGGTGGTGGTTGTCGTGATTGAGACAGGGAGGGTGGTAGTTGTGGTTGAGGCACGGATGGTTGTTGTGGTGGTCGAGACAGGGATGGTGGTTATGGTGGTTGAGGCAGGAATTTTGGTTGTGGTGGTTGAGGCAGGGATGGTGGTAGTGGTGGATGAGGCAGGGATAGTGGTAGTGGTGATTGAGGCAGGGATGGTGGTAGTGGTGGTTGAGGCAGGGATAGTGGTGGTTGAGGCAGGGATAGTGGTAGTGGTGGTTGAGGCAGGGATGGTGGTAGTGGTGGATGAGGCAGGGATAGTGGTAGTGGTGATTGAGGCAGGGATGGTGGTAGTGGTGGTTGAGGCAGGGATAGTGGTGGTTGAGGCAGGGATGGTGGTTGTGGTGGTTGAGGCAGGGATGGTGGTTGTGGTGAATAAGAAGGAAAGAAAGAAAGAAAGAAATTAAAGGAGATATATAAACCCAATTATCCCTCTCTTCATTTCTCTGTCTCTCTCCTTCACATCTCACCCTTCCCCCTTCATAACCATCACACCTCCCTATTACCACCCTTTGTTATCTCCACCTTCTCTTCTCCCTTACACCCTATGTCTCCCTCTATCCCACACCCCCTCCTCCTTTATTCATATCACCCTTTATCAACAGGTATTCTTTTCATCTCTCTCTCTTTCTCTCTCTCTCTCTCTATTCCCCCATCATCAAATAATTCCCACTTCATTACTTACCTTCATTATTCCTTCTACGTCTCCCTATTCATCACCCTCCTCCAATATTCCTCTATTTTGGGTTAATTTCTCGCCTCTTTCTTCCTCCCTCTCTTCATCAGCTTCCTCTTTCCTACTTCATTATCTCTCTCTCTCTCTCTCTCATACTGACACTCACACACACACACACACACACACACACACACACACACACACCTGGGTTAACAAGTGAGAAGCAACACACGCCACTCCCCAACTTAGCCTCTCAACAACAGGTGAGTCGATCGTACCTGAATGTAGTGTCGCCGTCCCTAGAGCTGTATAAAACATTCACTTACCTGGAAGAAAAATAAATTAAGATTACCTGACGTCCATTTCACTTATTGACATAACATTCATTTGAAACTTACAAGAAACAATATAAGTTGATACAATTTATATGTTTATTAATTTATTTATGTATATACGTACACTAATCTACACCTTAATGTTTGGGTGTCAATATTGCTTGTCACTTTAATCGATATGTGTTACCAATTTCTGCTTGTTTCCCTTCCTTCACCACCTCCTCCTAACCACCTCACCCACATTAACAACCTACGTATATAAAACCCACATCTACAACCACTAATTAAATCCCAAAACCACCTAACCATTAATAAATTACCAACACAGCGTAAAAAAACTACCCCCCCCCCTCCGTAACCATAACAACCAGTACCATCCCAGGCTAGACTTAAACCTCTAGCCCTTCCTCCTCCTCCTCCTCCCCCTCTCTCTCTCTCTCCCACAACGGCCTCAAGATTCATTTAGATCCGTAATCTCTTGTCGTCAGTAGCTTTGTTGAGGGAAAGTCGTGGTATTCTTCCTCCAAACTGCTCTAACTTTTCACATTTCAACGCCCCATTTCTCTAATTGTTTAATAATGTCTTGAACCATTTGAATATCGGGGAAATGCTCACGTTGGCGGGGTATTGAAAACTTTAATTTAGAAGACGTTCGTGGAGGTGTTTGAAGCCGGTGTCAGGGTGGTGTCTCCTGATATCTTCGTTCTATACTTATATGTTCGTTTTAATGTGTTTAATATTAGTCTAGAATAACATAAAATACAGGACATTAAAATAAAAACGCGTTTAAGCTTGAGAAATTAATGTTAAAATACCTATTCGATATAATGAGGTATTGTTTACATTCATGTAAGAGACTACGAGATTAAATAATTTATAACAGGTGGCGTAAACCAACACTGCCTAATTAAATTTACCCAATGTAAATTATAATGCTTAGATTATGTGTTATTTAGTTTAAGTTGGTTAGGTTAGGTTATTCATATTTGTGGTTATAAATTATTTAGTGGTCACCACTTCAAAAAGCTAGTTTTCCGGCATTTTCGTGGTATAGATTAATATATAATATTTTTCTCTTTTATTTTAAATTCTGTTTACTCTTATTTTTTTGCCCCCCCCCCCCCCCCATGCCCCGTTACTAGAGGCAACAATATATTAGACCTAGTATTAACAAATAAAGAAAATATTATCAGAGATATCACAGTAGGGGAAGAACTAGGGAACAGTGATTACAGAGAAATCAGGTTCACCCTAAATTGGGAAACGAAAAACAATGACAATATGGTCAGAGTCCCAGACTTTCGATTGGCGGCTTATGAGGGGTTAAGAAGGTACCTAGGTGAAGTCAGTCCTCAGTAGGAACGGGTGAGGTCATAGTTGACAACAATTGATCATGACTATAATATATCCACTCGTATACTACGTAAAGCACAGGAACAAAATATAACATACAGAAAAATTAGGTCAAATAAGAATGAGCCAAGGTGGATGACCAAAAAACTTAAACATGACATAGGAATAAAAAAAGGAATTAAAGGGAGGGGAGGAGCAGCTCAGAAATAGGTATAATAAACTTTCTAAGAATATTAAGAAAAATGTAAGGAAGGCAAAGAGGGACTATGAAATCAGGATAGCAAGATAATCCAAGGCGAATCCCAAGGGATTTTCCTAGGTATATAAGACAAAGGTCAAGGACAAAGTTGGGCCTTTAAAGTCAGGGGGGGGGGAGGGGGAGTGATCGATGATAGTGGAGAAATAAGCAAAGCATTGAACAGCTACTTCTTATCAGTTTTCACAGAAGAGATTCACAAGGAAATTCCAGAGGTGGAACTGATATTTAGGGGAAATGAAGAAGAGAAATTATAGAATATCACTATCAGAAAAGAGGATGTTCTTAAGAAGTTAAATAAATTAAAGAAGATAAAATCCCCAGGGCCGGATGAAATTTTCCCTCGAGTTTCGAAAGAGTGTAAGGAACAGATTAGCGGACCCCTCGTAAATTTATTTGCAAAATTATTAGACACAGAAGTTGTGCCAGACTTGTGGAAACAGGCAAATGTAATACCCATTTTTAAAAACGGAGACAGAGGATCAGCGTCAAATTACCGGCCGATTAGTTTGACGTCAGTAGTGGGGAAATTTCTTGTATCAATTATAGCAAATAGAATCCGATAGCATTTAGAGAAAAGCAAATTAATCTACGACTCTAAACATGGGTTTACAAAGGGAAAATTTTGTCTAACAAATCAGCTGACGTTTTTTAGGAGAGTCTTCGAGGTAGTGGATAATGACGAAAATTATGATGTTATTTACTTAGACTTTAGCAAAGCGGTTGACAGAGTACCACATCAGAGGCTTTTGAGAAAAGTTAAGGCTCATGGCATCGATGGGGAAGTTTTAAATTGGATAAAATCATGGCTCACCGATAGAACACAGAGGGTCAGCGAAGATGGTGTTAAATCTGAGTGGGGCTGTGTAACCAGTGGGGTTCTCCAGGGGACAGTACTGGGCCCACTCTTGTTCATAATCTAGATAAACGATCTAGATACTGGGATCAGCAGTGACATAAGCAAGTTTGCGGATGACACCAAAATAGGGCGGCAGATTAATTCAGGGCAGGATGCAAATGCATTACAGGAGGATCTAAATAAACTGCAGGGGTGGTCTGAAAAATGGCAAATGAAATTCAACACCAGCAAGTGCAGCATACTTAATATTGGAAGAACAAATACTGTCAATGTATACAGCCTGAACAACATCAACCTTGTGAGAGACTTAGGAGTACTTGTAAGCCCGGACCTACCGCCTAGAAAACAGTGCGTTAATGTTCGAAATAAGGCAAACAGAGTATTAGGTTTTATATCTAAAAGTGTAAGTAACAAGAGTGCAGAGGTCTTATTGCAACTATATCTTGCGCTAGTCAAGCCGCACCTCCATTATGCGGATCAGTTCTGGTGCCCTTATTATAGAATGGATATCAATTCACTGAAGTCGGTGCAGCGAAGAATGACGAAAATGATTCCGGGACTTAGAAACCTTCCATATCAAGATAGGTTAAAGAAAATAAACTTGCATTCTCTACGAAGACGAAGAGTGCGGGGAGATATGATAGAAGTATTTAAATGGGTGAAAGGAATCAATAAAGGCGACATACATAAAGTTCTTATAATAACCGAGCAGGATAGGACTCGTAGCAACGGATTTAAGTTGGATAAGTTTAGGTTTAGGAGGAAGATAGGAAGGAACTGGCTCACAAATAGGGTGGCGGACGAGAGGAACAAGCTTAGCAACTTTGTAGTAAGTGCTGGAATGCTGGAAAGTTTTAAAAGGAGGCTAAATAGATTCATGGATGATAGAGAGTGGTAGTAACTCTTAACAGGAGCTGCCATGCACAGGCCAACCAGCCTATTGCAGACTCCTTATTTTCTTATGTTGTTGGTCGATGACCTGTGTCCCGGTGGGCTATTCCCCCTATAAAAAAAAAGTGTCCCGCCTTAAATAAGAACATAAGAATGGAGGAAACTGCAGCGAGCCTATTGGCCCATACTGGGCAGTCCCATTTACACCCAACCCTTATTGCTCATATATCCATCCAACCTAAGTTTGAAGCTATCCCTCGTATTCGAGTTAATGATGATATTTGGTAACTTGTTCCATTCATCCACTACGCTATTTCCAAACCAGTGTTTACCTATTTCGCGCCTAAATCTAAATTTGTCTAATTTAAAACCATTGTTACGAGTTCGCTCCTGGTTGGATAGTTTGAGTACCTTTGTAATGTCCCCTTTGTTCAGCCCCGACTTCCATTTATACACCTCTATCAGGTCGCCCCTCGCTCTACGTCTCTCGAGGGAGTGCAAATTAAGATGCTTTAACCTGTCTTTGTACTCAAGGTTCCTAATGCCCGGGATTAGCCTTGTCATTCTCCTCTGAATTCTTTCCAAGGATTCT
Source organism: Homarus gammarus (assembly GCA_958450375.1). Classification (NCBI taxonomy): domain Eukaryota; kingdom Metazoa; phylum Arthropoda; class Malacostraca; order Decapoda; family Nephropidae; genus Homarus; species Homarus gammarus. The sequence continues at coordinate 27,660 of CAUDMG010000703.1, forward strand.
ATATCCATTCTGTAATACGGTGACCAGAACTGAACTGCGTAATCCAAGTGAGGTCTCACAAGCGCAAGATATAGTTTTAGGATGACCTCGCTAGTCTTATAACTAACACTCCTTTGCATGAAACCAAGTACTTTGTTAGTCTTGTTTCGAGCAAATACACATTGTTTCCTTGGCTAAAGATTCATACTTATCATTACTCCTAAATCTTTTTCACAGTCGGATTTCTCAATAACATCGTTGTTCATCTGGCATCCCTGTTTACATCTCCTATACTGAGTACAACCAACCAACACTCACCTTCTCTTTCCTCGGTCCACATGGCGACGATAATAACACTTTTCAAACACTTAACTACACACTGGGGTCTCTATGCCACACTTGTTGACGCGATAACAACGGCAGTAACAGTGATCATCCCCTGTACAGAACGCCGAGTGAGTGGGAGTCACCTGTTCCGTATGCGAGTCAAAGGAGAGGAGGGATTTCTCGACGTACACGCAACGTAACTAACTTAAAAGCGTTGTCCGATTACCATCAAGTGACTTCGATTTAGATTTTTTTTCCTTGTACAGAAAGTATTTTGTTTTTTAGATCCTATATACAAGTTTTTAAGCATATTTAAAAAAAGAATATACTGTATTATACAAATAAATACTCTTAATCTTATAATTAAAGTATATAACAGAGCCTATTTCAAATGAATTAGTCTAATGTATCGAACATGTCATTTCAACTCCAATGACGTCACCGGTGTCTACGAATATTGAAAAATAGTGAAAAAAATATCGAGAATACTTTTTATCTTTAATAACTGTAGTCACCAATGAAAAAAATAATATAGGGACATCAAAGGCAACGATATTGAAATGTTCCGATAATCACCAAATAACGATATATATTTTTACATATCGCATGGCAGGGCTACCAATAGTGAACACAACCACAACAACAATGCCAATCAAGGTTGTTATACCCCTATATCACATGTCCGTACATATTACACTGAGGTTTAATATATCATACAAACTAGAGACAGACAGAAATATAGACTATCAATTCAACGTATTTCAGGTTGAGTTACAGAATACTTGTGTCTCCTATACCAGTGTTACCAACCTGTCTCATCTACAGTAGACGTCTCCTATACCAGTGTTACCAACCTTTCTCATCTACAGTAGACGTCTCCTATACCAGTGTTACCAATCTTTCTCATCTACAGTAGACGTCTCCTATACCAGTGTTACCAACCTTTCTCATCTACAGTAGACGTCTCCTATACCAGTGTTACCAACCTTTCTCATACGTCTATACAGTCACCCTCTACAGTAGACGTCTCCTATACCAGTGTTACCAACCTTTCTCATCTACAGTAGACGTCTCCTATACCAGTGTTACCAACCTTTCTCATCTACAGTAGACGTCTCCTATACCAGTGTTACCAACCTTTCTCATCTACAGTAGACGTCTCCTATACCAGTGTTACCAACCTTTCTCATCTACAGTAGACGTCTCCTATACCAGTGTTACCAACCTTTCTCATCTACAGTAGACGTCTCCTATATCAGTGTTACCAACCTTTCTCATCTACAGTAGACGTCTCCTATACCAGTGTTACCAACCTTTCTCATCTACAGTAGACGTCTCCTATACCAGTGTTACCAACCTTTCTCATCTACAGTAGACGTCTCCTATACCAGTGTTACCAACCTTTCTCATCTACAGTAGACGTCTCCTATACCAGTGTTACCAACCTTTCTCATCTACAGTAGACGTCTCCTATACCAGTGTTACCAACCTTTCTCATCTACAGTAGACGTCTCCTATACCAGTGTTACCAACCTTTCTCTCACCACCATCTTTGTATTTTATTTTTTATTTACCTTTTCGTTTACTCATTAACAGGTAGACACACAGTCATTGGTATAAGCATAATGGTAATTACCGGCCTTAAACGATCGTTCCAGCGGCGTCCTTTGAGGGTCGTTCATTCGTGGGTAATCCAGGTTTATACACGACTGGTTTAGTTCACGTATTAAACTTGTTTGATGTTGGGGGAAGCACGAGTGATGCCTGTGCACTGTGTCTGTCTGTCTGTCTGTGTATTTTTTAAACTTTTTTTACTTTGTCTGTTCTCTCTCTCTATCTCTGCCTTTGTGTTTCTCGTTTCACATCTTTCTCAATGAATTCTCTCTTTAATGGATGTCTGTCTCTTTGTCGGTTTAAGTGTGTGTGTGTGTGTGTGTGTGTGTGTGTGTGTGGATTACCTGAATTTAGACACCAAGGTTTATTTCACGTGAAGATTAACCACCCTAACGTTAACCTAATCTACCCTAACCCAACCCAACCCAACCTACGCTACCTTAACCCAACCTACCCTAACCTACCCAACCCCAACCTTAACCTACCCTAACCTACCCAACCTACGCTACCTTAACCCAACCTACCCTAACCTACCCAACCCCAACCTTAACCTACCCTAACCTAACCCAACCTTAACCTACCCTAACCTACCCAACCCCAACCTACCCTAACCTACCCAACCCCAACCTTAACCTACCCTAACCTAACCCAACCTTAACCTACCCTAACCTACCCAACCCCAACCTACCCTAACCTACCCAACCTTAACCTACCCTAACCTACCTAACCCCAACCTACCCTAACCTAACCTAACCCAACCTTAACCTAACCTAACCCTCCACAGGTAACGTTAGGTAGTTTAATCATCAGGTGAAATAAGCTATTGTCTCTGATCTTCAAATAACACCCTATATTTTTTTCCTATTTCCCCATTTAAATATTGTCGTGAGATGCCAATTTCGAGAGAGAGAGAGAGAGAGAGAGAGAGAGAGAGAGAGAGAGAGAGAGAGAGAGATATCCTTTGATTTGTGAAGAGGAAGACAATATCCCTCCTTCTACTGACAAAGAATATAACCCTCATTTTCTTCTATCGTTCTGCTTGGTTGGGTAAAATTGAGTTACCCCTTTTAAAAAATAAAACGTTTGGTCTTACTGATTTGACTGGTGGATGTTGTTTTTTTATCTTTTTTTTTTTTTTTTTTTGGTACGTGAGGGATTTTGTTTTTGTATGTTTGTATTTTATTTGTCTTTTTGTAATTTGTTGTTATATTGTTTTTGTTTGATTTAATTTCTAACGAGAGTTTTCTTGTTCATTCATTCTCTCTCTCTCTCTCTCTCTCTCTCTCTCTCTCTCTCTCTCTCTCTCTCTCTCACATTCCCATCACCACCTCAGGTACCCTTCACACCTCCTCCCGCTCTCCACAATCACTTTCTTCTTGTCTTCCACCGCAAATACTATCGTGAACCTCTCCTCTTCCCTCTTCCTCCTCCTTTTCTTCTTTCTCCTCTTATTTTCTTCTTCTTCATATTCCCCTTTCTCTCCTTCTTTTCCTCTTTTACTTCTTCCTCCACTATTCCCTCCTTCCTTTTCTTCTCCTTCCCTTCACCAATCTATCGTGTCTCTCCTCTTCTTCACCCTCCTCCCTCTCCTTCTCTTCTTCACCATTCTCTCTTCACCCTCTCCTCGTTCTCTCCCCATCCTCCTTCTCCTTCCTTCCACAGACATTATCAGCAAGACAGAAAATAGTTTCCACGCAGGTATGAGAGTCAGTGATGTAGGCAGGTGTTGACGGGGCAGTTGAGGGGGGAAGAGTTGATGTGTGTGTGTGTGTGTGTGTGTGTGTGTGTGTGTGTGTGTGTGTGTGTGTGTGTGTGTGTGTGCCCCTCCGCTCATCCGACGGTAACTCCATAATTAAAGACGAGGAAGTCCTCCTTCAGCGCTGGAAAGAGAACTACCATTCACTACTCAACTGAAACACTGATGTGGATGTCCTGACTACCCATCAGGTCCTTCAGCATCCAGAGCTGACCCACCTCAGCTATCCTTTATCCCTGGATGAGGTAGCTACTGCCATCAAGCAGATGAAAAATAACAAGCCTCAAGGCCTGATGGAATCCCAGCCGAGGTGTATAAAGCAGGAGGACCTCTGCTTACCAGCCGTCTCCACTCTCTCCTGGAGAATATATGGGAAAAGAAGGAAATTCCCCAAGCTTTTAAAGACGCCACCATCGTCAATATTTATAAGAATAAGGGAGACCGGTTAGACTGTGGCAACTATCGCGGGATCTTGCTGCTGTCCGCAGCTGGCAAGATTATCGCCCGAGTCCTCCGAAACAAGACTTCTTCCTGAGGCGGAAAACTTCCTCCCAGAATCTCAATGTGGTTTTAGACCATCACGTGGCCCCACTGACATGATCTTTGCTGCCTGCCAGATACAGGAAAAGTGCAGAGAACAACGTCGTGACCTGTACATGGCTTTCATCCACCTAACCAAGGCCTTCGACTCAGTCAACAGGGAAGCCCTCTGGTGGAGCCTCAGACGTTTTGGCTGCCCCAAAAAATTCATGGCCATTGTGAGGCAACTCCACGATGGCATGAACGGGAGTGTCCTGCACAATGGCACCCAGTTTGAGTTCTTCCCCATCCAAACGGGGGTTAAACAAGGGTGTGTACTGGCACCAACTCTCTTTTACATTTTCTTCAGTGCCTTCCTTACTCATGCCAGTGCCAATTTAGCCGGCGGGGTGGACATCCGGACTCCAGGCAAAAACAAAGGTGTAGGCAGCTTCTATTACTGAACTTCAGTATGCAGACGACCTCACCCTTGTCGCTTACACAGAACGCGGCCTACAGAAGATCCTGAACACCTACGCGGATGCGTATGCACACTTCGGCCTTGAGGTGAATGTACGTAAGACTCAGATTCTCTTTCAGCCTGCCTCTGGTTCAGACACACCTCCACCATCTATCCAGCTTAACGATACTACCCTCACTAATGTTACCCACTTTCGGTATCTTGGCTCCCACCTGTCCACTATTTTGGACATCGATGAAGAGATTCAGCATTGGATCAGATGTGCATCTCCAGCATTTGGCAGACTCCGAAACCGTGTCTTCAGCTGTAGGGAGCTGAAATTATCTACAAAGTTACATATATATCGAGCAGTGGTCCTCCCCACCCTGCAATATGGCAGCGAAACATGGTTCATATAAAGGAGGCACCTGAAGGCACTTGAAAACTTTCACCAACGTAGTCTACGTTCCATCCTCCGAGTTCGCTGGGAAGACAAGAGAACAAATGCCAGTATTCTTGCTGACACCAACTGTAGAAGCATCAAGGCTACCATTATCCACGAACAACTACCCTGGACTGCCCATGTTACTTGCATGGACGACAGTAGAATTCCAAAGCAGCTACTTTACAATCACCTAACTAGAATAGTAAACGTAATGCTGGCGGGCAACTGAAGAGGTACAAGGAGACTCTTAAGACAAACCTGAAAAGTGCCAAATAGACCTCCTCATATGGGCGATGATTACTCCACACCGTAACGCTTGGAGGAGCACCACACGAGAAGGTGTCAATACTTTCGAGTTAGCCCGACTGCATAACGAGGCAGACAAGCACCAACACCGGAAAGACGCTGCCGCCGCTCCTTCCGCACAAGATGTAGCCCCCCACATATGCAACTTCTGTGATCGACCCTGCCGGTCCCCTATCAGCCTCTTTAGCCACCTCACAACTTATCAACCTAGGTGACACACTTAATAACTCACATCATTGTATCATAGCTGGATGATCGTCATACTCGATTCCGAGTGACAGCCCAGTCGTAAATACTGTAGTAGTGTGTATCTTGTCTCAGTGTGAGTGAATTTATGTATGTATGTATGTATATATTTGTGTAGGTATGTATAGGTATACTAGCGTCTGCTTTTCTATAACACAAGTGTATATACTTATTCGTTCCATTTCTTCTGTAACTTCCTCCTCCTCCTCCTAACGTCCAAGAAAGTCTCTCTATTCTTCCTCCTCCTCGCCATTATCTATTACCCTCCTCTCTCTCTCTCTCTCTCTCTCTCTCTCAATTCTCCGAACTTTTCTCATTTGCAATTTTGAAAACTTTTGTTCATTATCGAAGAGTCGTTCAGGTGAAGAAGTCATAGTCTGTACAAAACTTTCTCTTCCTTCACCAGGCACAAAACTCTTTAAGTGGCAGGTATATTCTGTACTGTGGGCCAAAGGTATACTGTAGGTACCAGGTATACTGCAGCTGGTACACCCCGATACATCCACATATAAGCAGTAGTATTATCGACCCCTTCTCTTGTCTGTTGTCGGCTCGAGTGTAGAGAGAGAGAGAGAGAGAGAGAGAGAGAGAGAGAGAGAGAGAGAGAGAGAGAGAGAGAGAGAGAGAGAGAGAGAGAGAGAGAGAGAGAGAGAGAGAGAGAGAGAGGGGCTTGTTCTTCTCCTACGAACAATCTCTATTATGATTGGTCCTGGCCTTGGGTACGGTGAGGGTCTTGTGTGGGCCAATAGGAAAGACAGTTGGAGATAGCTGTGAGGGGGGTAGAAGTTTGAGCCAATAAGAACGCCAGATTGAGATAGTCAGGTGTGAGGGTCTGGTGATTTTAGCCAATAAGAACGCCGCATTCAGACAGTCAGGTGTGAAAGTCTGGGGAGTTCAGCCAATAGAAACGCTAGATTGAGAGAGTCAGATGTGCGGATCCGAGAGTTTAAGCCAATAGGAAATAATCAGGTTTAAAAATTACAAGTATGCAAATTAGCTTAGAGAAGTTACAAAAATTGCCAAAAGGTTAAGATGAGAAACTAGTAGAATAAAACAAACAAATAAACAAACAAGACACAAACAATAAACAAACACACAAACAAATAAAAAGAACCAAAAAAAAAAAAACAATACAAACACACACACAAACAAATTACAAACAAAATATAAACAAGCCCCCCAAAAAATAAACAAGACCTACAAATACCAGATCCATATTGATGTTTTTATGTCAGGGCGGCCGTGACATTAACAGTCTCCACCTCACAACGGAAGCGCGATAAAGGTCATTGATCGCCCGGGTGTCAGTCACTAAAGTTTCATGTACTACACTGGTTCTCCCCGGTGTGTATGGCAGGTGTATTCAGGTGTATTTTGGGTGTAATTTAGTCGATAATACAACTTTAGTGGGATATATATATAGATTTTGAGGGGTTAAATCTGGGGAAATGTTACGTATGTGGGATTTATACAGGTTTTGAAGGTTAAATCTGGGAAATATACAAGTTGGGTGGGCTATACACAGATTTTGGGGGGATATTTAATACATATTCACAAAAATTATAAGTTAGAAATCTGGAAATCATTTACTTGAGGAGCTTATTCTGTGTGTGCTTGTGTGTGTGTGTGTGTGTGTGTGTGTGTGTGTGTGTGTGTGTGTGTGTGTGTGTGTGTGTGTGTGTGTGTGTGCGCGTGTGCGTGTGTGTGTGTGAATTCGGTATCAGCGGTAATTTCCGATTTATATGCAAAACCTTGAAAACTTTTGCCAAGGTACCGCTTCCTATGTCCAAGTCGTCCTCCAGGTCAGTACCGTCCTTCAAGTCGTACCGTTCTCCAAGTCGTATCGTTCTCCTAGTCGTACCGTCCTCCTAGTCGTACCGTCCTCCAGGTCAGTACGGTCCTTCAAGTCGTACCGTCCTTCAAGTCGTATCGTTCTCCTAGTCGTACCGTCCTCCATGTCAGTACCGTCCTCCAAGTCGTATCACGTTCTCCAAGTATAATATAGATACGGTACTTACCTATACTATACCGTCGCCTGATACCTAACCTACCTACCTATCATTCTCACTCACTCATTCACTCACTTACTCACTTACACTCTCATTCACTCTCACTCAACATTACTCCTTAATCAGTCACCCACATTTCATACACACACACACTCTCACCTCCCACACCCCCCCCCCCCACACCTCCACCCTTACACCCTCCACCCTCTCACACCCTCAGGAGCACCGTGGCATCATCTCAACACCATCACGCGAGAAAACTGTTACCAGGTGACAATGAACCACACACTTCATCTCTCTCTTCCTCCGACGATTGTTGCTCCCTGAGGTAATTTACTGAGAGAGAGAGAGAGAGAGAGAGAGAGAGAGAGAGAGAGAGAGAGAGAGAGAGAGGATAAGATTCAATGGAGGTATTCGGGAGTATGGAAATTCCTTGTGGTAGAGCCTAAGAAAAGGATCGGAACCTTCCCCTTTATCCCTGAGAGAAGGATCGGAACCTCCCCTTTATCCCTGAGAGAAGGATCGGAACCTCCCCTTTATCCCTGAGAGAAGGATCGGAACCTCCCCTTTATCCCTGAGAGAAGGATCGGAACCTCCCCTTTATCCCTGAGAGAAGGATCGGAACCTCCCCTTTATCCCTGAGAGAAGGATCGGAACCCCTCTCGTCCTTGGAAAGAGGATCGGATCCCCCTTAATGGACTACTGAGGGCCATCAATCACCTAAGGGATTTCCGTAAAAGAGACTTCACGTCGGAAAATACTTGAGTGTGAATGTGGACGGGAGAGGTGTGTGTGTGTGTGTGTGTGTGTGTGTGTGTGTGTGTGTGTGTGTGTGTGTGTGTGTGTGTGTGTGACGTAAATAGGACCCTCTCTAATCACCTTTAATCCTAACAACCCCCCCCCCTCCTCCCTTCCAATCCCAAGGGGCAGAGGAGGGAGGGGAAGGGGGGTGGGAAGGGGATGGAGAGGAGGGTGGAGGGTGGGGGGATTAGGATTGCCACCCAATTGACCCAATAATCTTCCCTCAATCGCCTTTAATGATTCGTATCTAATCACCTTCCTACTGCTACGTTAAAACGATCACTCCTCCTCACCCTCTCTTACACCTCCATTCATCATCTGTCTGTCTGTCTGTCTGTCTGTCTGTCTTTCTGTCCGTCCGTCCGTCCGTCTCTCTCTCTCTCTCTCAATTCAGTCAGTATAGGAAAGAGAGAGAATGAGAGATACAGAGAGAGAGAGAGAGAGAGAGAGAGAGAGAGAGAGAGAGAGAGAGAGAGAGAGAGAGAGAGAGAGAGTAAATGAAAAAAACCTACACAAATTAAAACAATAAACAGAAACAAAACACTCAATAAAACACACTACTGGCCTTTAATACACATAATCACTTGCCTCGCTACACCTTCTATTAAAACATAACCCAGCTTATTTACCTATACCACTAGACCAGAAAATAACGCTATTCCCTGTTATTTCTCCATCTGTTTCCCCTCAAAAGGAAAACAAAAATATTTCCTTACTCTAAACACGGTTGATTGAGGTCACCCCACTTACAGCTAACTAAACAGGGAATACTTTGGATGCGAACCAGTGACAATTTAGAGCATAATGGTGAGCTGTATATCCACTCAGCCACCGCATCCTCCACAAATAGCCGAATAAAAGTAGGGGAAAAAATGGAAAAGAGCAGGGAAATATGGGAAAAAAATAGGGGGCGGGGGTAGGGGGAAAATACATATATAACGGAATCTGGTGTTGTAAATTCAGGTGTGTTGTAAATACAGGTGTGTTGTAAATACAGGTGTGTTGTAAATACAGGTGTGTTGTATTGATGGTCACTTAAAGGGTGTATTGATCCTGTAAATGTAGGTGGGAAGGGGTGGAGGGGGTTGATGGGAAAGGGGGGTGGTGGGAGGACTGGGGGAATGGGGAGGGTGGGTGAGGAATTTAGGTGGGGGGGGGGAATGGGAGGTGGTGAAGGGTATTAGCCAGAATAAATATAAAAGGTAAGTGTCGGGAGGTGGTTGGGGAGGGTAGGTGGGGGGACGGTAGGGAGAGGAAGGTGGGGGAGATTAGGTGGGGAGGATATATGAGGGAGAAGGGTAAGGGTAAATAGAAAGAAGAGATGGAGAGGGGAGATAGGAAGAGGGGTTGGATGTGGGGAAGGTAGGAAAAGGGGGAGGAGAGACGGATAAGGAAGGTGGGGAAAGGACTGAGGAAAGGGAGGGAGGATGGCAAGAGGAGATGGGGAGGGGAGATGCAAAGGGAAGAGGTGGTGGGGGGAGGAGGGGTGAGGGGAGAAGAGGAGGGAAGGAGAAGGGAGACCAGCAGTCCACACAAAACAAAACCCAACCATAAAACACAACACAGGTGTGTGTGTGTGTGTGTGTGTGTGTGTGTGTGTGTGTGTGTGTGTGTGTGTGTGTCTGTGTGTGTGTGTGTGTGTGTGTGCGGGACCTGCAGTTGACGATAAGAGGATCACCCAGCGGCAGTTCCCAGGGTTTTTGGTGGTGTGGTAGAGAGGTTTCCAGGTGGTGTGGTAGAGAGGTTTTCAGGTGGTGTGGTAGAGAGGTTTCCAGGTGGTGTGGTAGCGAGGAGGCTTCCAGGTGGTGTGGTAGAGAGGTTTCCAGGTGGTGTAGTAGAGAGGATGTTTCCAGGTGGTGTGGTAAAGAGGAGGTTTCAAGGTGGTGTGGTAGAGAGGTTTCCAGGTGGTGTGGTAGAGAGGTTTCCAGGTGGTGTAGTAGAGAGGATGTTTCCAGGTGGTGTGGTAAAGAGGAGGTTTCAAGGTGGTGTGGTAGAGAGGTTTCCAGGTGGTGTGGTAGAGAGGTTTCCAGGTGGTGTGGTAGAGAGGAGGTTTCCAGGTGGTGTGGTAGAGCGGATGTTTCCAGGTGGTGTGGTAGAGAGGATGTTTCCAGTGGTGTGGTAGAGAGGATGTTTCCAGGTGGTGTGGTAGAGAGGTTTCCAGAATGTGCAAGAATGGGTGACATAACACACACACACACACACACACACACACACACACACACACACACACACACACACACACACACACTCACAATGTTTCTTTCAGGTATGTGTATTAACCATTAACACAGGTGGTATACAGTATCACCTGTACTAATTGGCTGTCGTATTTTAATGAGCTTGTTATGTATATGTATGTATGTATGTATGTATGTATGTATGTATGTATGTATGTATTTTTGGTAAGTTTGTGTGTCTATGTGTGTTTGTTTGGGGTGCTTTCACTGCCTGAGTTTAATAAACACCATTCATTAGGTTTTAGTTTTAGGTAATTAAACTTGTATGATGTTTTAGCATCATTCACCTGGTACAATAGTGGTTTAACTTCCAGAAATTCAATATAAACCAATCAATCTGTTACCTGTTGTTAGTTGTGTCTCGTGTGTGTGTGTGTGTGTGTGTGTGTGTGTGTGTGTGTGTGTGTGTGTAGCTAAGACGAAGTATATTAAAACTACTAACAGCTGACGCACTATACACATCTCACCACTACCTAATTAAAAGTTTCCCCAGACTGGAAAAGGGGGGAGGGGGTAAAGGAGGGGAAAAAAGGGGGGGAAAGGAGGGAAAAAATGGGGGAAAAGAGGGAAAAAAAGGGGGGAAAGAGGGAAAAAGGGGGGAAAGAGGGAAAAAAGGGGGGAAAGGGAAAAAGAGGGGGGTAAGAGGGGAAAGAAGTTCAACGGAGGAAAACAAAGACCTGGTTGTCAGTAGATGGAAAAACAAGGAGATTGGAGCTGTGTGTGTGTGTGTGTGTGTGTGTGTGTGTGTGTGTGTGTGTGTGTGTGTGTGTGTGTGTGTGTGTGTGTGTGTGTGCGTGTGTGTGTGTGAGTGTGTTTAGAGATGAGTTCTGACTGGTGAAGGAATGTGATAGTCAGGAAGTGGTGTTGGATTCCTCATGTTGTGGTGTTGGATTCGCTTGTTTTAAACCCTTACTAATCTTCATCTATTTTTGTTTTCATTCCTAATCCTTTGTGTCTCATTTCTGTTTCCAATCCTCCACCCTCACCTCCCCCCTCCACATCCCTAATTATTTTTTTTTTCTATTCCCCTTTTTATCTCATTTTCTTCACTTTATGTCATTCGTTAGTTTCTTGATTTAATTGCTCTTCTTTCACGCCCCTTCCTTCGCTAATCATCCCCCCCCATTTACTTTTATCAATTTTTTTTCCAATCCACCTTCCCCAATCTTCAGGTCCTCAGGTGTTCAGGTTCTCAGGTCTTCCGGTCTTCAGGTCTTCAGGCTCTCGAGTCTTCAAGTCTTTGGGTTCTCGGGTCTTCAGGTGCTCAGGTATTCAGGTCTTTAGATCTTCAGGTCTTCAGGTTTATGGGTTTTCAAGGTCCTCAGGTTTTCAAGTCTTCAGGTCTTCAGGTTTATGGGTTTTCAGGTCCTCAGGTTTTCAAGTTCTTCAGGTCTTCAGGTTCTCAGGTCTTAAGTCTTTAAGTCTTCAGATTCTCAGGTCTTCAGGTACTCAGGTTTCCAGGTCATGCTCGCCGTCGCCTGCCCAACCAGGTCGTCCTCCTTAACATGTAATCCTTAAGCTGAGGCCTTAAGCTGTCACCCTCCTAGCAGGTCACGTGTGTCTCCTCCCCCTTACCCCCTTCTCCCTTCCTCTCTCCCTAGCTACTCTCACCCTACTTATCTCCGTCTCTCTCTCTTCACCTCTCTTTCTCTTCCTTTACTCCTTGTCCTTCACCTCTCCTTCCCTTCCCTTATAGCTTCTCCCTTTCCCTTACACCCTCTACTTCACCCTTCCTCTTTCCTTACTCCTTCTCCTTCACCTCTCCTTCTCTTCCCTTACACCCTCTCCTTCCCTTCCCTTATCCTAGTGGTCATCAGTATTGGTGGGCGGGGTTCTAAGACTCGCATCAATCAACACTGAGCAACGGCAAGAGGGTGACAAGTTGAGGGGGACCAGGACTTGAGGACCACTCCATCAACACCGTCAGAGAGAGAGAGAGAGAGAGAGAGAGAGAGAGAGAGAGAGAGAGAGAGAGAGAGAGAGAGAGAGAGAGAGAGAGAGAGAGAGAGAGAGAGAGAGAGAGAGAGATTCATACATACACACACACAGGGAGAGGTAGAGAGAGAGGGGGGGAGAGGGTGACCACTCCATTAACACCGTCTGATCCTGAGAGAAAGAAAGGAAGGAAGGAAGGAAGAAAGAAAGGAAGAAAGGAAGTAAGGAAGGACTTCATCTGTCTTTACTTTCTCACACACAACAACAAGACGTACAAATGTGTTACTACAGCTTCTTCTCACCAACCAGGTAAACACTCCACACCTGTCCGCCTCCAGACCTTACCTGTCCACCTCCACATCCCCTCTCCTCCCTCACCTGTCCACCTCCACATCCCCTCTCCTCCCTCACCTGTCACCTCCCTACACACATCCATCTTCCTGCTCCACCACCTACTCTCATTATTGGTCTATACTATGTCCTATTAGGGGCCATACAAAGGTCCATTACACAAATTACCTCTCTCTCTCTCTCTCTCTCTCTCTCTCCTGTATCTATTGACCTATCGTATCTGTAAATAGGTAAATAGTAATAGAATATCCCTGGCACTATTAGGACCAGATCTAACCCCCCCCCCCCATCGTCCCCATTTCTCCTCGTGGATGTGAGATAATCGGATTCGTCGTTCTACATCGTCCCCATAACCCCCCCCCCCTCATTACCCGACAGATTAAAGATGTTCCAATATCCATTTTTCTGTGACTTTTAAGATGAGAGAGAGTTCAGGTTTTGTCTTGTTCTGTTTGTTCCGCTGCGCCACTCTGATTGCCTACCTGGATCTCAAAGCCAACATACCTGCCCCCCCCCCCCAAAAAAAAAACACATCTCCAAAAACATACTTCCTAAAACACACCTCCAAAAACACATACCTCCAAAAACATACCTCCAAAAACATACCTCCAAAAACACATCTCCAAAACACATACCTCCAAAAACATACCTCCAAAAACACACCTCCAAAAACATACCTCCAAAAACATACCTCCAAAAACATACCTCCAAAAACACACCTCCAAAACACATACCTCCAAAACACACGCCTCCAAAAACAGACGCTCCAAAAACACACACCTCCAAAAAAAAAAAAAAACACTCCAAAAACACATCTCCCCAAAAACACACCTCCCCCAAAAACACACCTCCAAAAAAGGTATCATTACCATTCTGTGTGAAAAATATGACACGGCGGGCGATAACTTTTGACAACCCTACAGTAGACAAAAGGAGCCGCGGTGTTCATTTATGGAATTCATCGGAAGCCCTCTCCGTGAAGATACCTTTTGGAGTAGAGTTGTATATTGAGCATTCTCCAACAAGCGCTATGAGAGACTAATCGGTTCATGGAGAGAGAGAGAGAGAGAGAGAGAGATAAGTACACACACACAGGGAGAGGTAGAGAGAGGAAGAAAGAGAGACAGACAGACAGACAGACAGATAGACAGACAGACACAGACAGGGAGAGAATATATTTGTCTGAATACATAAAAAAGTTCATTACAACAGAACAATACAGGAGGTTGGCTCTTCATTCAAGTAGACATAATTATTTAAAAAGGGGAAAAATATTATGGTTATGAAGTGAGTTTATTGTGACAAGTTCTGAAGGCTGGATGGTAGTGATGGTGGTAGTGTTGTGATGGTGGTAGTGTTGTGATGGTGGTAGGACTGTGATGGTGGTAGTGTTGTGATGGTGGTAGGGCTGTGATGGTGGTAGTATTGTGATGGTGGTAGTGTTGTGATGGTGGTAGTGTTGTGATGGTGGTAGGACTGTGATGGTGGTAGTGTTGTGATGGTGGTAGGGCTGTGATGGTGGTAGTATTGTGATGGTGGTAGTGTTGTGATGGTGGTAGTGTTGTGATGGTGGTAGTGTTGTGATGGTGGTAGTGTTGTGATGGTGGTAGTGGTGGTGGTAGTGTTGTGATGGTGGTAGTGTTGTGATGGTGGTAGTGGTGGTGGTAGTGTTGTGATGGTGGTAGTGTTGTGATGGTGGTAGGACTGTGATGGTGGTAGTGTTGTGATGGTGGTAGGGCTGTGATGGTGGTAGTATTGTGATGGTGGTAGTGTTGTGATGGTGGTAGTGTTGTGATGGTGGTAGTGGTGGTGGTAGTGTTGTGATGGTAGTAGTGTTGTGATGGTGGTAGGGCTGT
>CAUDMG010000703.1:47500-62500 GCA_958450375.1 Homarus gammarus
CACAACACACAACACAACACAACAAACCACAACACAACACACCACAACACAACACACCACAACACACAACACAACACAACACACCACAACACAACACAACACACCACAACACAACACACCACAACACAATACAACATAATATAACACAACACACCACAACACACCACAACACACCACACCACAACACACCACAACACAACACAACACACCACAACACAATACAACATAATATAACACAACACACAACACAACACAATATAATACAACACAACACACCACAACACACAACACAACACAATACAACACAACACACCACAACACAACACAACACACCACAACACAACACACCACACAACACAACACACCACAACACACCACACCACACCACAACACACCACACCACAACACAACACACCACAACACAATACACCACAACACACCCCAACACAACACACCACACCACAACACAACACACCACAACACAACACAACACACTTCCCTCGACTGAACACACACTAAAACTCTCACTGGTGACCCACAAACCACTGAAAACTGATCAAAACTCGAGACAAAATTTACTCAATAATTTATATACTGAAACACTTCATTGTCTCAAGAGGCCTTTACCTAGAGACACTCAGGGGACAATACCGAGTGAAGGGTGTGGAAGCTGACTCACACTTTGACTCACCTGTTAAGAAGAAAGTCAGGAGATTAGGCAGATAAAGATGAAAGGAAGGAGAAGAGAAAAGAAAGATGGGATGAAAGAAGATTAAGACGAAGAAGATGAAGGAGAAGAAGGAAAAGAAGATGAAGAAGGAATAATAATAATAATAATAATAATAATAATAATACATAAGCTGAAACGACACACACACACACTCCCTATAATTCTCTCTTCCTCACCCTCCCCATCATTCTTTCCCCTACCCTTCTCTTTATTCTCCCCTCACCCCTCCCTTTATTTTTCCCTCACCTCTCCCCTCACCTCATCCCGTTCTCCCTCACCTCCGCACCTCTCTCTCTCTCTCTCTCTCTCTCTCTCTCTACACAAGACGCCATCATCAATCTCCCTCGACCTTAGTTCACGAGAAATTTTTATTGTGAAGTGAAGTGAAGTGAAGTGAAGTGAAGTACAGTTACATATATACCGCATATAGACATAGAACTTTTATATTTTTCATCTCGTGGGAAAAATGTTTAAGAGGAAGAGTCTGGTGAAATCTTTCGTCATTGTGCTGTAGGTTTATGAGCTATGTCTCCATCATCTTTCTATGTATGTATGTATGTATGTATGTATGTATGTAAATAAACCAACATAACAGCCCCCCTCCATAACCAAAAAAACACCCAAAATGGCGTCATAATTACACCAAGACTCGATCGTTAGTGAGATGGTCTATTTGGTATTACAGGGTAGTTAGCGAGGGTGGGGGGGGGGGGGCTGGGGAGGAGGGGGGGGGGAATTAACCGAGGGTAAAATCTTTGTGCATCGCGGCCCTTATATGGTAATGTAACAGCAGAGGTTGTTGGGCCATTACAATTGTTAAATCAGGTAAAGGGGTGATGTTGGGGGGGTAAAGGGGAGAGAGGTCAGTGGTGGTAAGGGAGGGAGGGAGGGGGAGGGGTAAGTGGTAGTAAGGGAGGACACGCAGTAAGGGGTAAGGGGGGAGGTAGTAGAGTGTGTGTGTGTGTGTGTGTGTGTGTGTGTGTGTGTGTGTGTGTGTGTGTGTGTTGGGTCATTTAACTAGCCCTTTAACTGATGGTCGGTTCTATGGCCTGTAGTTATAGGATAATGAACCTTCTCCCTGTAGAGCTATTCCCTCCTCTCTCTCTCTCTCTCTCTCTCTCTCTCTCTCTCTCTCTCTCTCACAACAATGGTACCTAAGTTCAGACATCTTAACACATTTGAAATATTTGAGGCGAAATGTTGAAGTGTTGGAGGAACTTGTGGTTAAAGGAAATGTTAGAGAGGGTTTGTTGGAGAGGAAGTGTTGGAGGAACTTGTGGTTGAAGGAAATGTTAGAGAGGGTTTGTTGGAGAGGAAGTGTTGGAGTGTCAGAGTGAATAATGAAGGGAATACTGAAGGTAAATTACGAGGGAGTGTTGGAGAGAAATGTTGGAGGGAGTATTTGTAGGTAAAGTTAAGAGGGAATATTGTAGAAAATACTGAACTACATAAACAAAACAAAAATATTCTACAACAACAACAACAACAATAATACATACAACCTTGACTGTGCCCGCTATGACCCTCTTCCAGTGCCACCATTTCAAACATTTATTCAACGAGTTTGGCACCCCCACCCACACCCACCCACCTACCCACCCACCCCCCACCCACCGCCACCTCCCCCAACACCCACCTACCACCACCCACACCCCACCCACCGCCACCCCCACCCACCCACCCACACCCCCCCCAACACCACTACCTGGACCAAAATACCGCAAATAATTCTCACCTGCATTTTATTACGACGGTGGGTAGCAAAGTCGCCACTACATAAATTCTCAGAGTTACGAAAGGTATTTTATTTTCTTCTCTTGGGTTGGGTTGGCTTAGGTTAGGTTGGGTTGGCTAGGGTTGGGTTGGGTTGGGTTGGGTTGGGTTGGGTTGGCTTGGCTTGGGTTGGGTTGGGTTGGGTTGGGTTGGGTTGGGATGGGATGGGTTAGGTTGGGTTGGGTTGGGTTGGGTTGGGTTGGGTTAGGTTGGGTTGGGATGGGATGGGTTTGGTTAGGTTGGGTTGGGATGGGATGGGTTAGGTTAGGTTGGGATGGGATGGGATGGGATGGGTTAGGTTGGGTTGGGTTGGATTTTTCGTTTAAGCGAGAGAATGAGAGTAGAAATTTAACTAATGTACAGTTGGATTACCTGAAGGTTAGACACTCCAGCTTACTTCACCTGGTGGGGGTTACACAGGGAGTGGGACGACACAGGGAGTGGGAAGACACAGGGGGTGGGGACTACACTCTCATAGCCTAAATAATCCTATTGTAACATATAGCCTTGTCAAGATCTGCTAGAGGGGAGATAAAAATACCAGGAGGGAGAGAGGGAGGGAAGGGGGTGATGGGAGAGAGAGGGAAGGGGGATGAGAGAGGGAGGGGGGTGAGAGACAGACAGACAGAAGGGAAAGGTGAGAAAAAAGAGAGATGATACACAGGGATTTAACGAGGAGGAGAAATAAAAGAGGGAAACAGGGAGAGGAAAGACAAATGAATATATAAAAAGAGATGGATAAACGTAGGGAAGAAAAGATAAAAAAGAAAAACAGAGAGAGAGAGAGAGAGAGAGAGAGAGAGAGAGAGAGAGAGAGAGAGAGAGAGAGAGAGAGAGAGAGAGAGAGAGAGAGAGAGAGAGAGATTAACTAATCCAACATCTATTAAACGGATCACTCACTGAAGCTCATCATATAGAGGGGTCTCTCACCCACCCACTCATCCACCCACCCACTCATTCACCCACCCACTCATCCACCCACCCACTCATTTACCCATCCACTCACTCACCCACCCATCCATACACAACAGCTCACCACGGCCCCTTTCATAGAGACAGCGCCAGCACAAGCAGTCATCAGTGCCTGGCGTACTCTCTCCACCCTGTAGTAGTAAGATAAGCAAGCTCTCTATGCCTGACGTACGTTCGCTCGCCTGGCGTTGTTTTGTAAGAAGATTTATTCCATCAGATTATGTGGATTTTTTTCTTTTCAACTAAAATGGAGGATTATGTACGTGAACCACACACACACACACACACAAACAAATTTTACATGCAGATACGCTCTCTCTTTCTCTCTCTCTCTCTCATATACACAAACAATATCTCTCTTTCTCTCTCCTCACCCCTAGTTCCCTTTTCACCCCTAGTCTCTACCCCCCCCACCCCCACCCCCATCACGAAGACGAGAGAAAAAATAAGGCAGTGGTGAATATATTCGGGAGCAAAGACAAAATAGCGAACACCGTGGGATAAACAAAGTGGAGGAGGCGACGTCTGGGACCATATTGTTGGCAGGAAAATATAGCCGCATAAAAGTGCCAGCGGAGAACGTAGATCAGGACCAGCACGGACGATTATTTTTCCCCTGCCTAACGATTATTTTCCCCTGCCTAACGACGATAAGATTCCCTGTCCTGGACTTTATTTACAACCTCGGGAGGGAGAGGGGGGGGGAGTTAGATTCTCTCTGTGCTGTTATCGTCATTATTGTCGCTACTACATTTATTATTATTATTATTATTATTATTATTATTATTATTATTATTATTATTGGGTTTTCTCGTGTAAATAGTTAATGTTCGTGTTTTCTATTTTTTCTTATGTGTATATTTTTAATAACCGGGCTTTGTTTATTTACATTCTCCAGTTAGGAATAATTTCACACGTATGCAGTCACCAATTACTACCCTCGCTTATTTATATTCACCTCCATCAGATTTTTTAACGTTATATTCACACCTACTGGGGACCTTTCATGGTAACTCACACGTATTAGAAAGAGCTTAACATATATTCGCACCTACTGGGGACCTTCCATGGTAATTCACACGTATTAGCTCAACATTAACATAAAAGGGAGTTTATTTCCCTCAATAACTTTGCTAAAGGTTCTTGTGAAAGGTGTGGATCATCTAAAATTAGACTAGATTAGAATAGATTAGATAACATTAGATTAAATTAGCTTAGATAACATTAGATTAGATTAAATTAGCTTAGATAACATTAGATTTGATTAGATAACATTACATAAGATAACATTAGATTAGATAACATAAGATTTCATTAGATAACATTAGATTAGATTGGATAACATTAGATTTGATTTGATAACATTACATAACATAAGAACATAAGAATGGAGGAAACTGCAGCGGGCCTATTGGCCCATACTGGGCAGTCCCGTTTACACCCAACCCCTATTGCTCTTATGAGCATCCAACCTATTAACACCCGGCTCCCACTTCACCATCAATCGACACACCAAAACGACCCAAATTCCTTTATAGAAAACATCATAAATAAAAATCCCGTATTAACCTGACAAGCCCAGAGGAGATCTTACATTACGATACATTACGATACATGACGATGCACTGATACATTATAATACATGACGATAAATAGATGGTCAGGCTGAGTCAGGAGGAGGAAGTTGTAAAAATTGAGAGATGTCAAAGGATAGATGGAGGGAGGGAAGGAAGGAGGGAGGGAGGATGAGGAATGGGGGAGGGGGGGATAGGGATGGAGGGAGAAAAGGGGGGGAGTGAGGGGAGAGGAGGGGAAGGAGGAGAGGAGATCGATTTAGAGAGGAAACAAAGTAGGGATATCTCCTGAGGTTACACGACAGATGGAGGGAGGGGAGGTATACGACAGGTGGGGGGTGAGGAGGGGGAGGGGGAGGTACACGACAGGTGGGGGTGAGGAGGGGGAGGGGGAGGTACACGACAGGTGAGGGGGTGAGGAGGGGGGAGGGGGAGGTATACGACAGGTGGGGGGGAGGGGGAGGTACACGACAGGTGGGGGGGTGAGGAGGGGGGAGGGGGAGGTACACGACAGGTGGGGGGAGGGGGAGGTATACGACAGGTGGGGGGGAGGTATACGACTTGAGGAACATCTGAGTTAAAACTTGGACTGTGTGAAGGGTCTTGAGTCCTCCTTCGACCTGTGGCTGCGAGGTCTTGAGTTTCTCCTTCAGGTGTATGTAAAGACGTTCTCTCTCTCTCTCTCTCTCTCTCTCTCTCTCTCTCTATCTTTCTCTATATGTGCCTGTGTGTGTGTCTCTCTTACTGTCTCTCTGTGTAAATGTCTCGTTTCTCTATCACCATTTCTATCTCACTCTCTCTCCATCTCTCCAATTCTCTATCTCTCATGATCAACAGTGAGACACATTGTGAAACACGAAGCTTCTTATCATCTCTTAACACCACTAACTGCCACCCACTAATTATCTCTGTCTCTCTCTCTCTCTCTCTGTCTCTGTCTCTCTCTCTGTCTGTCTCTCTCTCTTTCTGCATGTACCAATCTCTTTTCTCTCTCTCTATACATTAATATTTGCCTTTATCTACTCTCTCTCTCTCTCTCTCTCTCTCTCTCTCTCTCTCTCTCTCTCTCTGTCCACCAATCAGCTTCCCTCTCCCTCCGTGTTAACCAATGAAAAAATGTCAATCGCGAGGGGAAGTGACCTGAAGCGATGACCTGAATTAATAGTGACCTGAAGTACCAGAAACTCGTATCAACTGAAACCTCAAGTGTTAACGAACCTGAAGGGATGATGATTTGAATATTTCGTGACCTGAAGTGTTGGTGACCTGAAGTGCTAGTGATTCGTATAATAAACAGTTAACCTAACCTAACCTAACCTAACCTAACCTACCCTAACCTAACCTAACCAAACCTAACCTAAATACTTTACAACCAGGTTCACCACCACTAGACGGATGAAAAATAACTGTTAACTCAGCCATTAAAGCAAATTTTCAAGACGGCTGCCACTGGAAAAAATAATAATAGTAGAAATATGAGACCAGGCACAGGGTGACGGTTCATTACACACTGGGAATAAATCTGAGTTTTTTTCCTTCCTCGATTTATTTTTTCTTTTCGGTATATTAATATTTTTAACGAGGAAATATTGCCGAGGTACACGGGGTTATTGTTCGGGGTAAAAAATTTCATTAGTTTCAGCAATTGGGGATATTGTTCAGACCGTGGGAATATTATACCAGACCGTGGGAATATTATACCAGACCGTGGGAATATTGTACCAGACCGTGGGAATATTATACCAGACCGTGGGAATATTATACCAGACCGTGGGAATATTATACCAGACCGTGGGAATATTATACCAGACCGTGGGAATATTATACCAGACCGTGGGAATATTATACCAAACCGTGGAATATACCAGACCGTGGGAATATTATACCATACCGTGGGAATATTATACCAGACCGTGGGAATATTATACCAGACCGTGGGAATATTATACCAAACCGTGGGAATATTGTACCAGACCGTGGGAATAACATATGGTGTCAAACGGGAGAAATAGCTTATATATGGGTCACACACCACGGAGGAAATGTCTCAGAAGGAGGTATGGGGGTATGGGGAATGGATGGGGGGGTGGGGGTGTGGGGGGGGTGGGGGTGTGGGGGGTGATGGGGGTGTGGGGGGTAATGAGGGGTGGGGGGGGTGAGGGGTGGGGTGGGGGGTGAGAGGCGGGGGGGGGGTATTGTCTCAAGCGTAAGAAACATTCCCTGGAACATCTTTTCGTTAACCCATACATAAATTAAATACAATAATAATAATATATAATTCTTACCCTGAAAAATATCCCTACAGTATATATATTTTTTAATCAACTAATAATTTTGTTTTAATATGAACCAAAATCACATAACATAGATAAGATTAATATAATTTTAATATCAAATTTATATACCAAACAACAAACCGTTCCTCCCCCCCCCCCCCAAAAAAAAAATAACTCAATATATTACCTTTAAATACTAACTATATTACCTTCGACCTTTGTAATATTCGACAGATCAAAATGTTAAAATAAAATAAAATAAATACAAAAAACTCATTAAAACAACTAAGTACAGGATAATAGGCTTACCAAAATATTATGCAAATTACCTAAATCACGAACTAAAATATGTGTACTGTGTGGTTTAATTTATATATATATTTTTTTACCTTTTGTTATTTATTTTTCATGATAGGTTGTGTAGTGGTCACGAGGTATGAGATTATGGTAGATTAGGTTAGGTTAGGTTTGGTCAGTATGGAAGGTCAATATGGCAGGACACTATGGAAGGCACTCAGACCACCTACACGCCCTCACGTCCACATGCTCACTCTCCTGCACGCCCACACAACCCACCAAAATTACATTAATTGACAACCATAAACTAAAGGCCATCATACACTCGCATACACTCGACAACGGGGTCATACACTCATACATACACTCGACAACGGGGACATACACTCGACAACAGGGTCATACACTCATACATACACTCGACAACGGGGACATACACTCGACAACAGGGTCATACACTCATACATACACTCGACAACGGGGACATACACTCGACAACAGGGTCATACACTCATACATACACTCGACAACGGGGACATACACTCGACAACAGGGTCATACACTCATACATACACTCGACAACGGGGACATACACTCGACAACGGGACATACACTCTACTACAGGGTCATACACTCATACATACACTCGACAACGGGGACATACACTCATACATACACTCGACAACGGGGTCATACACTCATACATACACTCTACTACAGGGTCATACACTCATACATACACTCGACAACGGGACATACACTCTACTACAGGGTCATACACTCATACATACACTCGACAAAGGGACATACACTCATACATACACTCTAATACATATTCATTGGTTTACATTCATGCGCCGTGGTTAACTCTTTACAATTCAACATTTCCCTCAATTAATCTGATAAAAAAATATCTTTTTTTTTAACTCGACTCATCAAAACTTAATAAACAAATAAACAAATAAACAAATAAATAAATAAATAAATAAATATGATGATAAAAAAAAAATAAATAAATAAATTAATAAATGTATGAATAAATAAGTAAAAACATTGAATTAAGGCATAAAAATCGAAAATTAATCCTGACTTGAACTTGGGGTTTGTGATACTAAGAAATAAAAAATAAATAAAAAATAAAAAATAAAAAATAAGAAATTATGAAATGTTTAAAAAAAAATAATAATAATAATAATGTCGTTCAATTTTTATTATATTAAAAAAATACATTACTGACGAAATACAATCAAATAAAATACATCTCTTTCCCCTCCTCCCTCCACTTCTAACCCCCCCCCCTTCCCCAACCCCCCTCCCCTCCTCCTACAACACTCCTCCCTCTTCCTCCAACACTCCTCCCTCTTCCTCCAACACTCCTCCCTCTTCCTGCCCCTTTATCTCCATCGAGTGAGAGACAATAATGGGAATGTCGATACAAGAGAGACAAAGAGGTGAGAGATATGACCAGGAGATAACACGTGATGAAGGAGAGAGAGAGAGAGAGAGAGAGAGAGAGAGAGAGAGAGAGAGAGAGAGAGAGAGAGAGAGAGAGAGAGAGAGAGAGAGAGAGAGAGAGTATATAACAATTTTTGAGTTAAGCTTTGTTCAATCAAAATCACACACACACACAAACAAACACTCAAACACACACATACACTAGACAAACAAACAAACAAACACCGCGACACACAAAACTACATTCATAGATATGTGTCAAACAAGCCTCCTATCACAAACAAACAAACACACACACACACACACACACACACACACACACACACACACACACAACACACCTTCCCACAGACAGACACAGACATAAACACCTTCCCACAGACAGATAAAGACATAGACACCCCTCAAAGACACAGACATAAACACCTTCCCACAGACAGACACAGACATAGACACCCTCACAAAGACAGACATAAACACCTTCCCACAGACAGACACAGACATAGACACCCTCACAAAGACACAGACATAAACACCTTCCCACAGACCACAGACATAGACAACCTCACAAAGACACAGACATAAACACCTTCCCACAGACCACAGACATAGACACCCTCACAAAGGCACAGACATAAACACCTTCCCACAGACAGACACAGACATAGACACCTTCACAAAGACACAGACATAAACACCTTCCCACAGACCATAGACATAGACACCCTCACAAAGACACAGACATAAACACCTTCCCACAGACCACAGACATAGACACCCTCACAAAGACACAGATATAAACACCTTCCCACAGACAGACACAGACATAGACACCTTCACAAAGACACAGACATAAACACCTTCCCACAGACAGACATAGACACCCTCACACAGACACAGACATAAACACCTTCCCACAGACCACAGACATAGACACCCTCACAAAGACACAGACATAAACACCTTCCCACAGACAGACACAGACATAGACACCCACACAGAGACACAGACATAAACACCTTCCCACAGACAGATAAAGACACAGACACCCACACAGAGACACAGACATAAACACCTTCCCACAGACCATAGACATAGACACCCTCACAAAGACAAAGACATAAACACCTTCCCACAGACCACAGACATAAACACCT
Source organism: Homarus gammarus (assembly GCA_958450375.1). Taxonomy (NCBI): domain Eukaryota; kingdom Metazoa; phylum Arthropoda; class Malacostraca; order Decapoda; family Nephropidae; genus Homarus; species Homarus gammarus. The sequence continues at coordinate 57,735 of CAUDMG010000703.1, forward strand.
TCCCACAGACACAGACACAAACACCTTCCCACAGACAGACACAGACATAGACACCTTCACAAAGACACAGACATAAACACCTTCCCACAGACAGACATAGACACCCTCACACAGACACAGACATAAACACCTTCCCACAGATCACAGACATAGACACCCTCACAAAGGCACAGACATAAACACCTTCCCACAGACAGACACAGACATAGACACCTTCACAAAGACACAGACATAAACACCTTCCCACAGACCATAGACATAGACACCCTCACAAAGACACAGACATAAACACGTTCCCACAGACCACAGACATAGACACTCTCACAAAGACACAGACATAAACACCTTCCCACAGACAGACATAGACACCCTCACACAGACACAGACATAAACACCTTCCCACAGACCACAGACATAGACACCCTCACAAAGACACAGACATAAACACCTTCCCACAGACAGACACAGACATAGACACCCACACAGAGACACAGACATAAACACCTTCCCACAGACAGATAAAGACATAGACACCCACACAGAGACACAGACATAAACACCTTCCCACAGACCATAGACATAGACACCCACACAGAGACACAGACATAAACACCTTCCCACAGACCATAGACATAGACACCCTCACAAAGACAAAGACATAAACACCTTCCCACAGACCACAGACATAAACACCTTCCCACAGGCACAGACACAAACACCTTCCCACAGACAGACACAGACATAGACACCTTCACAAAGACACAGACATAAACACCTTCCCACAGACAGACATAGACACCCTCACACAGACACAGACATAAACACCTTCCCACAGACCACAGACATAGACACCCTCACAAAGACACAGACATAAACACCTTCCCACAGACAGACACAGACATAGACACCCACACAGAGACACAGACATAAACACCTTCCCACAGACAGATTAAGACATAAACACCCACACAGAGACACAGACATAAACACCTTCCCACAGACCACAGACATAAACACCTTCCCACAGACACAGACACAAACACCTTCCCACAGACAGACACAGACATAGACACCCTCAAAAAGACACAGACAGACACAGACATAGACACCTTCCCACAGACCACACAGACACAAACACCTTCCCACAGACAGACACAGACATAGACACCTTCCCACAGACCACACAGACACAAACACCTTCCCACAGACATATAGACATAGACACCCTCACAAAGACACAGACATAAACACCTTCCCACAGACAGACACAGACATCAGTACCTAGAAAGAGAGAAACACCGAGAAATATGAGCTGTAGGAAGAAATAAAAATGTCCCGGGCAAATGCTGAACACTGTGTTCCGTAATACATTTTGTCCATCAAGTTTAATATAAATTCAGAAAAAAAATCCCTTGAAATGCAATTCTCTCCCGTAATTAGCATAGCAATTTGTTAAAGTGACGTTATAAAAATGTTAACATTGGGGAAACTCAGTTATGGAACGTTTGATGTGGAGTTGGTCACTGTGTAGAACCAGTTGATAGGAGGAGTTACTTAACGCTGGTAACACTGACTCTCTGAACTTGACACACTGGAATGGGAACACTGCCGCCATCCAGTGAAGATAGTAGGGGTTACTCTACGCCCCGTGTGTGTGTGTGTGTGTGTGTGTGTGTGTGTGTGTGTGTGACTGTACCATTCATAACTTCACCAAAAATTAACTTGTTCACCCATGGACAAAAATCTCTGGACACTATTACCCTATAACCTGTCATCATTTACCTGAGTTAACATCCAGGTAAGAATAATTAAGTAAGAGTGTTTATACGTTACTAATTCACACCCATTACCTTAGAATATTCATTGTATTTTAATGTTTGTTTTGTTAAGTTAAATCTAATATAATTAACACTGAAAAGCCTCGTCTCCCATCCATTAACCAGCCACATAAAATAACCCGTAAATAGATATCATAAAATAACCCGTAAATAACGTGTGTGTGTGGGGTGGGGGAGGGGGGTAATTCTCTCCTTAATTAAATCAAAGTATCGATAATTACACCTTAAAATTAATTACGCTAATGACTTTAATTATACCATCAAAATAACATATAATTACTGGGATCTGATTAATTATCGTATGTAATATTTCCATCGATGGTTAATGAGTTAATTATTATTATTATACTTCCTCCAACACACCTGATCAATCATACTTCCTCCAACACACCTGATCAATCACACTTCCTCCAACACACCTGATCAATCACACTTCCTCCAACACACCTGATCAATCACACTTCCTCCAACACACCTGATCAATCACACTTCCTCCAACACACCTGATCAATCACACTTCCTCCAACACATCTGATCAATCATACTTCCTCCAACACACCTGATCACTCATACTTCCTCCAACACACCTGATCAATCACACTTCCTCCAACACACCTGATCAATCACACTTCCTCCAACACACCTGATCAATCACACTTCCTCCAACACACCTGATCAATCACACTTCCTCCAACACACCTGATCAATCATACTTCCTCCAACACACCTGATCAATCACACTTCCTCCAACACACCTGATCAATCATACTTCCTCCAACACACCTGATCAATCACACTTCCTCCAACACACCTGATCAATCTCTTTATCTCTTGAACCATTGAAGTAGCACAGGGTAGTTCAGGCGCTCTACAGCTCTTCTGATTGGTTGATTAAACAGGTGAGAGAGAGAGAGAGAGAGAGAGAGAGAGAGAGAGAGAGAGAGAGAGAGAGAGATCTGATAATGTCTGAAGATTGAACACAAAAAAACACAATTCAAGTAAGAGTCAAGCGGAGAGGAGGAGGGGGGGGGGAGAAAGGGAAAGAGAGACGAGAGAGGTTGGGAAGAAGAGGAATAGAGAAAGGAGAGGAAGATGTGGGGAGGGAAAGTCAAGGGCAGAGGAGAGGTGATAGAGTAAGAAGCCTGAGTCATATGTCCTTATCACTCTTAGTCCATAATCTATCCCGTATTTTAAGTCCATATTTTAATTCCACATTTTTTCCCATATTTTAAGTCCACATATTAAGTCCATATTTCAAGTCCAAATTTAAAGTCCACATTTTAATTCCATATTTTTTCCCCATATTTTAAGTCCATATTTTTTTTCCCATATTTTAGGTCCACATTTTAAGTCCATATTTCAAGTCCACATTTTATTATATACTGTATTTCATAACCATATATTATCAGTTAAATATATACCTCGGTTAAAGTCTTTATCAAATCCGGGTCGAGTGTCTAATTTTTTTTTTTTTAAGATTAATTAATTCAAAACATCTAAATACTGTATTGAACTCGGTGGTGAAACAGAACGTGATCCCTACCACAAAAAAAAAAAAATTATATATTCCTCGACGTTTTCATCTCATAATCAATCGGTCAAGTTATTATAAGAGTTTTTCCCGTAAATATTCGTTCAATTAGGTACAGAGCTCACTCCCTCTCTCCCCTCCCTCAACCCCCCCACTACCCCCTCACCCCTCCCTCAGACACCCTCTCCCCTCCCTCAAACACCCTCTCTCCTCCCTCAACCCCCCACTACCCCCTCTCCCCTCCCTCAAACCCCCCTCCCCCCTCACCCACCTGTACCGCCAAGCTAAACTAGATGAATAGTGTTAAAAAGACATTAATTTATCGCTCTTATAACTACGTGTTGGAAATATTCTGTGATTGGCCAGGATATGAATCAATTAGTGTTACCTTGGTGGTTAATTAGTGTTACCTTGGTGGTTAATTAGTGTTACCTTGGTGGTTAATTAGTGTTACCTTGGTGGTTAATTAGTGTTACCTTGGTGGTTAAATAGTGTTACCTTGGTGGTTAATTAGTGTTACCTTGGTGGTTAATTAGTGTTATCTTAGTGGTTAATTAGTGTTACCTTGGTTAATTAGTCTTACCTTGGTGGTCAATTAGTCTTACCTAGGTGGTCAATTAGTCTTACCTAGGTGGTCAATTAGTCTTACCTTGGTGGTCAATTAGTCTTACCTTGGTGGTTAATTAGTCTTACCTAGGTGGTCAATTAGTCTTACCTTGGTGGTCAATTAGTCTTACCTTGGTGGTAAATTAGTCTTACCTTGGTGGTCAATTAGTCTTACCTTGGTGGTCAATTAGTCTTACCTAGGTGGTCAATTAGTCTTACCTTGGTGGTTAATTAGTCTTACCTTGATAGTCAATTAGTCTTACCTTGGTGGTCAATTAGTCTTACCTTGGTGGTCAATTAGTCTTACCTAGGTGGTCAATTAGTCTTACCTTGGTGGTTAATTAGTCTTACCTTGATAGTCAATTAGTCTTACCTTGGTGGTCAATTAGTCTTACCTTGGTGGTCAATTAGTGTTACCTTGGTGGTTAATTAGTCTTACCTTGATAGTCAATTAGTTCCCTAACCTAAGAGGACTTAACTTTCTCTCTTTCTTCCACGTTCCCTCTCGCTCTCTATCTCTCATTGTCATTCATTCTCTCTCTATTATTTTCTTAATCACCTTCTCTATTTTCTATCTGTTTATCTGTTTATGTCTCTCTCTCTCTCTCTCTCTCTCTCTCTCTCTCTCTCTCTCCCTTAACAACAACAAAAATCATCATCAAATCTTTCATTAAAAACAACAATAAAAAACAATTTTTCTTATATTTAAATGAAACAATTCCCCCCCCCCCCCCCCCAAAAAAAAAATCAACAAACATATAATTTTCTCTTCTTCCTCCCCCTCCCCTTCA
>CAUDMG010000703.1:65000-67500 GCA_958450375.1 Homarus gammarus
ACACTTGCACACACACACACACATACACACACACAGACACACACACACACACACACACACACACACACACACACACACACACACCACTACATCCTTGACCACCGAAGGGTCAAGACGTACCTGGCGCTCCTCGGAGCAGCCAGGTCAACTGTTAAGTTGGCCCATACCAACCCCCTCCCCTGAACCCTCCTCCCCACCGGAATATCAACAAGTTCTCGCCAAAAGTTACAATTTCATTCAGGAAAGGAACGGAACCAGTGTTAAACAGAGGTGAACAGTGGTGAACAGTGCTTAAGTCAGTGAGAACAACTCAACAGTAACAGTCGTACCCAAGTTAACCTTCACACAGTGAGGTCCCAGGTACCCAGTGATAACGGCCCGCGAGACCCAACAACAACCACCGATGTGTTAATCCGTCTACGATAGGAAGGCCTAAGACCAAACCTCACTCATATAACACCATCTGTGAGGGAATTACTACACCACATGTCCCTCATAACACCATTGTGAGGAATTACTACACCACGTCAAGTCCCTCGTCACACCATCTGTGAGGGAATTACTACACCACGTGAGGTCCCTCATAACACCATCTATGAGGGAATTACTACACCACGTGATGCCCCTCATAACACCATCTGTGAGGGAGTTACTACACCACGTGAGGTTCCTCATAACACCATCTGTGAGGGAATTACTACACCACGTGAGGCCCCTCATAACACCATCGGCGAGGGAATTACTACACCACGCCAGGTCCCTCATAACGCCATCTGAGGGAACTACTACACCACGTGAGTTCCTCCTAACACCATCTGGGAGGGAGTTACTACACTACGAGTTTGCTGTTCAACACCTACATTAATCTGTATGTTCACTGTATGTTCCTTTACCTTTCTCTAATGAAGGCTTTTGTTAAACCACCAATGTATGTAATAAGTCATTTATGTCCAATGTATATTTTCAGCCTTCGGGCTGCAGAACTTTTTCAATAAACCGTATATTATTATTATTATTATTATTATTATTATTATTATTATTATTATTATTATTATACACACACACACACACACACACACACACACACACACACACACACACACACACACACACACACACACACACACACGAAGCTTGTCTCCTAATGTCTCTCGTTATGCCGTTATGAATGCACTTAAGCTTTCACTGAGTCAGCTAACACTATGGCGTGAGGAGAGCCTGTACTTTAGCTTTCACTGAGTCAGCTAACAATATGGTGTGAAAAGAGCCTGTACTTTAGCTTTCACTGAGTCACCTAACAATATGGTGTGAGGAGAGCCTGTACTTTAGCTTTCACTGAGTCACCTAACAATATGGTGTGAGGAGAGCCTGTACTTTAGCTTTCACTGAGTCACCTAACAATATGCCGTGGAACTGTAGACGTGTTCACAGATAATAGAACACAATATCTACACCTTTACTGAACTTGCCCTAATAGCTTTAAACAACACTAACTCTTGCTTCACTCACCCGTTAGCGTTCTCAGCAACCATCCCAATTGGTGGACTCTGATTGGCTCATGGTTGTTAAGCGAGAGTCAGTCTGATTCACTTTAACAAACAGCAGCCAATCAAATTTCGCGAATTGTTACCGTTGCTGAGGACGCCACAGTGGAAGGCGCTAATTGGTCGAAGCTTAATTGTTAAGTTAACTGCAATAACATATAGTTTATGCTATTTTGTGTCTTATCACTTAATGTCCTTTTAGCAAGAATAAATAAAGGTGCTTATTTTTTTTACCCTCGACTAGTATACAAAGATATCTAATCATCAGGTGAAAATAAACTGTCATGTCTAATCATCAGGTGAAAATAAACTGTCATGTCTAATCATCAGGTGAAAATAAACTGTCATGTCTAATCATCAGGTGAAAATAAACTGTCATGTCTAATCATCAGGTGAAAATAAACTATCATGTCAAATCATCATGTGAAAATAAACTGTCATGTCTAATCATCAGGTGAAAATAAACTGTCATGTCTAATCATCAGGTGAAAATAAACTGTCATGTCTAATCATCAGGTGAAAATAAACTGTCATGTCTAATCATCAGGTGAAAATAAACTGCCATGTCTAATCATCAGGTGAAAATAAACTGTCATGTCTAATCCTCAGGTGAAAATAAACTGTCATGTCTAATCATCAGGTGAAAATAAACTGTCATGTCTAATCATCAGGTGAAAATGAACTGTCATGTCTAATCATCAGGTGAAAATAAACTGTCATGTCTAATCATCAGGTGAAAATAAACTGTCGTGTCTAATCATCAGGTGAAAATAAACTGTCATGTCTAATCATCAGGTGAAAATAAACTGTCATGTCTAATCATCAGGTGAAAATAAACTGTCATGTCTAATCATCAGGTGAAAATAAACTGTCATGTCTAATCATCATGTGAAAATAAACTGTCATGTCTAATCATCAGGTGAAAATAAACTGTCATGTCTAATCATCAGGTGAAA
>CAUDMG010000703.1:72500-95000 GCA_958450375.1 Homarus gammarus
ATCTTTCCCTCTCCCTCTCACTGTCAATATCTTTCCCTCTCCCTCTCACTGTCAATATCTCTCCCTCTCACTGTCAATATCTTTCCCTCACCCTCTCACTGTCAATATCTTTCCCTCTCCCTCTCACTGTCAATATCTCTCCCTCTCACTGTCAATATCTTTCCCTCACCCTCTCACTGTCAATATCTTTCCCTCTCCCTCTCATTGTCAATATCTTTCCCTCTCCCTCTCACTGTCAATATCTTTCCCTCTCACTGTCAATATCTTTCCCTCTCCCTCTCACTGTCAATATCTTTCCCTCTCCCTCTCACTGTCAATATCTTTCCCTCTCCCTCTCACTGTCAATATCTTTCCCTCTCCCTCTCACTGTCAATATCTTTCCCTCTCCCTCTCACTTCCCTCTCCCTCTCACTTCCCTCTCCCTCCCTCTCACTCACACGACATTACCCCCACCAGATAGTGTGAGACACCTGAGCTCTATAAAGCATTTATAAACTGCCGTCCTAGGTGTATAAAGGTCGTAAATGTTTCTTCTACGACCTCTGGACAGCAGGGCCACACACTCGGGCCACACACACTAGGGCCACACACCAGGGCCACACACCAGGGCCACACATCAAGGCCACACATCAGGGTCATACAGCAGGGCCAGATAGCAGAACCATGCAACAGAACCAAACAGCATTATTATATAAAAGGGCCACACACACCATGGCCACATACCAAGGCCACACAGCAGGACCACACAGCAGGACCACACACCATGGCCACATACCAAGGCCACACAGCAGGACCACACACCATGGCCACATACCAAGGCCACACAGCAAGGCCATACATCAGGTTACAGTCGAAATATATAATGCTCTCGTTTTGTGTTTTATTTTCTCCTACAGTCTTATAATGTGTGTGTGTGTGTGTGTGTGTGTGTGTGTGTGTGTGTGTGTGTGTGTGTGTGGCGACCTGTGAACTGTATAAGTATAATATTCATATTTTGGTAACGTAAACACAAGCGCTGGGTTATGACGTCACCATATAAACAAAGGAGGAAGATAATAGATGTTGTTTGTATGTGATGTAAACAATATTGAGAAGGGGAGTAAACAATATAGCCGTTGTTTGCTTAAGATAGTGATGTCTGTTGCTTGAAAACAATAATGTTCCCTGTTGCCTGTTTGAGTGTTGTATAGAATTATATCAGAAACAATACTCGCGACAATTAACTATTTTTTTATTAACGCAACTTAGAATCTTTTATTTTTCTTATTTTTCCATCGTTTCTGTAATGAATTTTTCCACTTTCATGTTAAAAAAAAAAAAATAAATAAATAAATAAATAAATAAAATAAATAAATAAAAATAATCAATCGTGGCAATTAATTTTCGTGGGTGATTTATTAAAAATGTCTTTAATTGGTGAGGTTATTTTTGTTTTGGTCAGGTAAGTTGGAGCACATGTGGATTAGACACCCTAGCTTATTTTACCTGATGATTAAATACGTTAACGCTATCTGGAGGGGTTAGGTTAGGTTAGATTAGGTTAGGTTTGGTTGGGTCATATTAGGTTAGATTAGGTTGGGTTGGGTCACATTAGGTTAGATTAGGTTGGGTTAGGTCACATTAGGTTAGATTAGGTTGGGTTGGGTTAGGTCACATTAGGTTAGATTAGGTTGGGTTAGGTCACATTAGGTTAGATTAGGTTGGGTTAGGTCACATTAGGTTAGATTAGGTTGGGTTGGGTTAGGTCACATTAGGTTAGATTAGGTTGGGTTGGGTTAGGTCACATTAGGTTAGATTAGGTTGGGTTAGGTTACATTAGGTTAGATTAGGTTGGGTTAAGTCACATTAGGTTAGATTAGGTTAGGTAAGCATTAAGGTGTCTAATCATCAGGTTAAATAAGCTATGACACCTAATAATCTTCAGGTAATGAACTAATCCAGTACAGCATACATCACCTCTACTCTCAAAACAAATGACCCAATATTACCCACAAGCCCTACACTCTCCCCTGCCAGCTGGTGACTGTAAACAAAACTCGTGATGGCTCTCATTTACCCCCCCCCCCCCCACCCAACAACACTGTACACTAAGGTGATATTATATTCCTGAGGCGAAGTTTAGATGCGGTCCTCAGCTAACATGGCGCCAGACTTACACACAATATGGAAATGCAGGTAGGGATGAGGGAGGAGGGGGGGGGGCTGGAGCATCTTCTGGGGAGGGGTGAGGGGGGGCTGGAGTATCTTCTGGGGAGGGGTGAGTGGGGGGGGGGCTAGACTATCTCACTGGGAAGGGGACGAGGGAGAGGGTTGGAGGGGGGAACGTAACAGTCTTCTGGGGAGAGGAGAGAAGGGTAGGGGGGATACGGAATGGATTAGACCATCTCTCTGTAGGTTTATTAGACTATGCAAATACCCGTGATCTTACTCCTGTCCCCCCTCCCCCCTTACAGGATATGGAGACCCACCTTATATTAAACCTTCCCCTTCCCCTTCCCCTTCCCACCTCCTAACACACCTGAGGTTCACCACGCTCCCTCCCGTCCAGTATATATGTAATCAGAGAGGCACTACGCTCTCCTTCCCCCCCCCCCCTCCTCCACACACTATACATGTCAAAACAACAGATATTATTGACCTCGACGCCCCTTGTGTACCTTCCTATATAACATGTCAACACTACACACACACACACACGGAGGAGGGGATGTCATGTTTGTTGTCTCGCCCGAGATCCTCTCTCTCTCTCTCTCTCTCTCTCTCTCTCTCTCTCTCTCTCTCTCTCCACACTGAACCAACTCTGAATTACTGTTGATGAATTGGAAGGAAGTTTTAGTGTTATCTGCTACCAATGAGAGAGAGAGAGAGAGAGAGAGAGAGAGAGAGAGAGAGAGAGAGAGAGAGAGAGAGAGAGAGAGAGAGAGACCGTAATGTCCTGCCATCTCGTGAACAAAACTACCATTAAATTGGAGTATAAGTTCTTACCGAGAGATAACGTAATGACAATAAACCTGTACCTAAAATTTTAACAACAACAAGAACAATAATACACCTGGAGAATTTAATTAAACCATAATTTAACATCACCATCTGTCCACAAACACTCAACATTAAAATAAACTAATGCGAACGAAATAATCTGCGACGGTTCTCTTAGGATACGATACATTATGATAAACACCCAAACAAATTTACGTCAGTTTTTACAAAGGATATTTAATAAAGACAGGTTGCAGTTAATCACCCTAATGGCGTTAGATTATATACAATTTTTAACTCAGATGAAGTAATTATTGTTGGAGGTGTTCCTGTTATTAATGTTTTACGATGGAGGTAATAATCATCTTAATTACTGTACTTATAATATTAAAAGAGTCTCATTATTACGTTATGTTAGTGAGTAAAGGCTGACATTGTGTGAAAAGGTGACACTATCTTAAAAGGTGACACTATAGTAAAAGGTGACACTATGTTAAAAGGTGACACTATGTTAAAAGGTGACACTATATTAAAAGGTGACACTATAGTAAAAGGTGACACTATGTTAAAAGGTGACACTATGTTAAAAGGTGACACTATGTTAAAAGGTGACACTATGTTAAAAGGTAACACTATAGTAAAAGGTGACAATATGTTAAAAGGTGACACTATGTTAAAAGGTGACACTATGTTAAAAGGTGGCACTATGTTAAAAGGTGACACTATGTTAAAAGGTGGCACTATGTTAAAAGGTGACACTATGTTAAAAGGTGACACTATAGTAAAAGGTGACACTATAGTAAAAGGTGACACTATGTTAAAAGGTGACACTGTGTTAAAAGGTGACACTATGTTAAAAGGTGACACTATGTTAAAAGGTGACACTATGTTAAAAGGTGACAATGTTAAAAGGTGGCACTATGTTAAAAGGTGACACTATGTTAAAAGGTGGCACTATGTTAAAAGGTGACACTATGTTAAAAGGTGGCACTATGTTAAAAGGTGACACTATGTTAAAAGGTGACACTGTGTTAAAAGGTGACACTATGTTAAAAGGTGACACTATGTTAAAAGGTGACACTATGTTAAAAGGTGACACAATGTTAAAAGGTGGCACTATGTTAAAAGGTGACACTATGTTAAAAGGTGGCACTATGTTAAAAGGTGACACTATGATAAAAGGTGGCACTATGTTAAAAGGTGACACTATGTTAAAAGGTGACACTATAGTAAAAGGTGACACTGTGTTAAAAGGTGACACTATGTTAAAAGGTGACACTATGTTAAAAGGTGACACTATAGTAAAAGGTGACACTATAGTAAAAGGTGGCACTATAGTAAAAGGTGACACTATGTTAAAAGGTGACACTATGTTAAAAGGTGACACTATGTTAAAAGGTGACACTATAGTAAAAGGTGACACTATAGTAAAAGGTGACACTATGTTAAAAGGTGACACTATGTTAAAAAGTGACACTATAGTAAAAGGTGACACTATAGTAAAAGGTGACACTATAGTAAAAGGTGACACTATGTTAAAAGGTGACACTATAGTAAAAGGTGACACTATGTTAAAAGGTGACACTATATTAAAAGGTGACACTATAGTAAAAGGTGACACTATGTTAAAAGGTGACACTATAGTAAAAGGTGACACTATGTTAAAAGGTGACACTATATTAAAAGGTGACACTATAGTAAAAGGTGACACTATAGTAAAAGGTGACACTATGTTAAAAGGTGACACTATAGTAAAAGGTGACACTATGTTAAAAGGTGACACTATATTAAAAGGTGACACTATAGTAAAAGGTGACACTGTGTTAAAAGGTGACACTATAGTAAAAGGTGACACTATGTTAAAAGGTGACACTATATTAAAAGGTGACACTATAGTAAAAGGTGACACTATGTTAAAAGGTGACACTGTGTTAAAAGGTGACACTGTGTTAAAAGGTGACACTATGTTAAAAGGTGACACTATAGTAAAAGGTGACACTATAGTAAAAGGTGACACTATAGTAAAAGGTGACACTATAGTAAAAGGTGACACTATGTTAAAAGGTGACACTATAGTAAAAGGTGACACTATGTTAAAAGGTGACACTATATTAAAAGGTGACACTATAGTAAAAGGTGACACTATAGTAAAAGGTGACACTGTGTTAAAAGGTGACACTATAGTAAAAGGTGACACTATGTTAAAAGGTGACACTATATTAAAAGGTGACACTATAGTAAAAGGTGACACTATGTTAAAAGGTGACACTATAGTAAAAGGTGACACTATGTTAAAAGGTGACACTATAGTAAAGGGTGACACTATGTTAAAAGGTGACACAATAGTAAAAGGTGACACTATGTTAAAAGGTGACACTGTGTTAAAAGGTGACACTATGTTAAAAGGTGACACTATAGTAAAAGGTGATACTATGTTAAAAGGTGACACTATGTTAAAAGGTGACACTATATTAAAAGGTAACACTATGTTAAAAGGTGACACTATATTAAAAGGTGACACTATATTAAAAGGTGACACTATGTTAAAAGGTGACACTATAGTAAAGGGTGACACTATGTTAAAAGGTGACACTATAGTAAAAGGTGACACTATAAAAAAGGTGACACTATGTTAAAAGGTGACACTATGTTAAAAGGTGACACTATATTAAAAGGTGACACTATAAAAAAGGTGACACTACGGTAAAAGGTGTCACTATATTAAAAGGTGACACTATAGTAAAGGGTGACACTATGTTAAAAGGTGACACTATAAAAAAGGTGATACTATATTAAAAGGTGACACTATGTTAAAAGGTGACACTATATTAAAAGGTGACACTATGTTAAAAGGTGACACTATATTAAAAGGTGACACTATAAAAAAGGTGACACTATGTTAAAAGGTGATACTATATTAACAGGTGATACTATATTAACAGGTGACACTATGCTAAAAGGTGACACTATGGTAAAAGGTGTCACTATATTAAAAAAAAATAACTTAGTCATAATATCTTTAAGGGGACTTCCATCAGTGGCGAAAGTAAAATAAAAATATTTACACAAACGGTTACAAACAACAAAAACAACAATAACGACACAACAAGATTATCGGATCTATAAAGGGTAGTGATGTACAGGGTGTCTCATAAGTCATTCATATATATATGCGCCTGATACGCAGTTTATTCCCTCCAGGAGCGGTGTGTGCTGAGCTGGGGGTGCGTATGCCTCGAGGGGGAGGCGTCTTCACCCACGTGTACGCCACCCTGGGGGAGCTGCCCGCCGTCCTTGTCGCCTCCACCCTTCTCCTCGATCTCATCCTCATCCCCGCCATCGGTAGGTCGACCTGTAGAAGCCCCCCTTAGTGTGCATGTCTGTCTTATCTGCTGGTCGTGGTAGGTTTATCGAGTTATAGGTCTTGGTAAGTCGTGTACAGGTCCTGGTCTGGTACTGTACAGCCCTCCCAGTTAAAGGACCTGGTAGATTCACTTTCAGGTCCTGGTAGATTGAGTTAAAAGTCCTGATAGATTCACTTTCAGGTCCTGGTAGATTGAGTTAAAGGTCCTGGTAGATTGAGTTAAAGGTCCTTGTAGATTCACTTTCAGGTCCTGGTAGATTGAGTTAAAGGTCCTGGTAGATTGAGTTAAAGGTCCTTGTAGATTCACTTTCAGGTCCTGGTAGATTGTGTTAAAGGTCCTGGTAGATTCACTTTCAGGTCCTGGTAAATTCACTTTCAGGTCCTGGTAAATTCACTTTCAGGTCCTGGTAGATTCTGTTTCAGGTCCTGGTAGATTGAGTTAAAGGATCTGGTAGATTCTCTTTCAGGTCCTGGTAGATTGAGTGAAAGGTCCTGGTAGATTCACTTTCAGGTCCTGGTAGATAGAGTTAAAGGACCTGGTAGATTCTCTTTCAGGTCCTGGTAGATTGAGTGAAAGGTCCTGGTAGATTCACTTTCAGGTCCTGGTAAATTCACTTTCAGGTCCTGGTACATCCAGTTACAGGTCCGGATAGATAAACAATAAACAAAAATATACAATTGGTTGACATATGAGCACTAACAAAATGACTCATTCCTCCTCTTTCTTCACCCTGACTCACCCCTCCTCTCTCCCGACCCCTCTTCCTCCTTCACCCCTCCACCTCCTCCATTTTCACCCCTCCTCCTCACCCTAACTAACCCACAACTCCCCCCCCCCCCCAACAGCGGCACGAGGAAGCAGCGAGTACGTAGGAGGGGCCACGGACCAATGGATGAGTGACGTGGTCCAGACGAGGCTACCAATCCTACATGAGTGCCGCTACTTGGCCCCTCATCCTGACCTGTTGGCAGCGGCACTCCTCATCTTTTCTACTCTCATGGTCGTTGCTGGCACTAAGGTAGAGAGAGAGAGAGAGAGAGAGAGAGAGAGAGAGAGAGAGAGAGAGAGAGAGAGAGAGAGAGAGAGAGAGAGAGAGACATCAGCATCAAACACCAAAACATTAACCCACCACCATCACCACTAACACCACCGCCGCTACCACCACCATCATCACCACCACCACCACCACCATCACCATCATCACCACTAACACCACCACCACCACCACCACTAACACCACCGTCTCTCCCTTAGCTGGTGTGTCAGGTAGGCGCGGCGGGTGTGGGCGTGTCGCTGCTGGTGCTGATAGCCGTGGCCTTCACCGCCCTCCTCCACGCTGACGCCCAACACTGGACACACTCGCCAGGCTTCTTCCCGTACGGCCTACACGGGGTGAGTCGCCTGCTCCACTAATGTCTTGTTTTTGTGTTATCTTAGTCCACCTGTGTGTTATCTTAGTCCACCTGTGTGTTATCTTAAGTTTCCTGTGTGTTATCTTAGTCCACCTGTGTGTTATCTTAAGTTTCCTGTGTGTTATCTTAGGGTACCTGTGTTATCTTAGTCCACCTCAGTGTTATCATGACCCATCTATTTGTAATATCGCCCCACTTTTTTGTTATCTTACCCTACCTGTTTATCATCTTGTTACCTTGTTATCATCCTGTTATCAGTTCATTATAATCTTGTGATCCTGTTATCGCACGTTACCTGTTCACCGTCACCTCATCATGCAATTATCGCGTGTTACCTGGCTCACCGTTCATCATCCAGGTGTTAACCCCTCCTCCCCTCCCTCCTCCTCCTAAGCTTTACTTAATGTGGCTACAATATTGACCTAATTTCCTGATAATTACACCTCACCAGACACTCATTACAACTCACAACCTTTACGGGATAAGTTATGACTCATTTCTAATAGCTGTTTAAGTCTTTGGTTATTAAAATTCGTTATGGATTTAGATATATACCCAAGAAGGATATATACTTTTTTTATGTCGGATTTTAACCCATAAAATCCTGATTATATTTTTTGGGGTGAGGGCAATTAGCTGTTGTGGCGAAGCTGTATTTCTTAAGGTGTCATATAAAACATCGAATAGCTTAACAATGCAAGATCTATGTACAGTGATAGACAATACACCTTGATGGTTGTACTGTACACGTGCTGTCCTGTTCGTGTACATCTCAGGTGTTCAGGGATGAAAAGTTTGCCCCGACATCTAATGACCCACATAACACCGAGGCTCAACAGGTGGGCAAGTATCGGGGAGACCTGATGACCGAACACGGCAACTTAATGTGAGGTTAATTTGTTAATAATGGCACAGGTGTGATGAAGATATAGATTAAACTTAATTAAATAACGAGGAATTAAAGAGTGTTAACCCTCTTGTTTATGTTGTTTCTCACCTGTCCACCTTTTGAGACTGTCTGAAGGAGGTGAAGACGCACTTAGCTTTAGTTACACCAAGTTTTATTTTTATCTACAAAATTGTTAAACATTGTGTAAGTGTTTGAAATATTTGCACCGTTTTCTTCAGCAAATGTTTAATTTTTCTCGGAGTTTTCTTTGGTGTTGTACATAATTAAAATTTGCCCTCACATGGTTTTTGTGAGTCTGGAATTTCCTCAGGTGTTATGAATGAGTTAATTAAGGTGAGGTGAGGTGAGCAGTGTGAGACACAGGTTCTCTCACCACTGTAAGTTGTACTGTGTGAGACTGACACTCGTGCTGGTGCCTCATCCCCCCAGGTAAAACACCTTAATTAAAATAACTTTCTCTCCGGCAGGTTGTGGGCGGGGCGGCCGTGCTGAGTGTTAGTGTGGGCGGCGCCCACCACGCCGGGCTGTTGGCAGGAGAGTGTAACCGTTATTCCCGTGTTGTGACGTGTGTGGGCGTGGGCGTGGGTGTGACGGCCCTGCTGGTGCTGTTCCCGTGTGCCGTGGGTGCCACTCTGGCTTCCTCCTCCCTCCCCTCTACGGCGCCCCTCACTCACCTCTTCCCCGGCTTGTCATTGGTTGGCATGCGCGCCCTGGTGGGCGTGGGGGCTGTGGTGGGGCTGTGGGCGGGGATCATCGGGGGGCTGCTGGCAGGGTCACGCCTCACGCACCGTTTGGCGTGTGATGGTCTGGCGCCCCGCTGCCTGAGTCGTGTGTCCCGCCACACCGGCACTCCCTGGGTGGCTGCCCTCCTCTGCGGCGCCGCAGCTTCTTTCACTGCCGCAGTCTCATCATCTTGGCTCTTGCTACGGGCTGCGGGTGCGGGGAGCGTGAGTGCGGGCGTGGTGGGGGCGGCGGCGGTGCTCGCCCGCAGGTACCGCCCCGAGAACTCTCGCCACCCACTAGAGGTGACGCAGTGTGAGACGCCGCCCGCCCTCTCCCACAGCGCCAGTAGTCTGGCAGACTTGACGGAACTCGCGCCCGCCGCCCACCACGACTACCTCAGCAATTTTGACGATGCTGAACCTCGCCAGGTGACTGTGGAATGGGCGGCCGGCACCTGGGTCTCTGCCATCTTTGAGCCGCCCATGCCACCCACCTGGGCGTCCTGGAGGACGGCAAGGTTCCTCATGGGGACCTATATAGTAAACTGTGTGGCAGGTGTGGGCGTGGTGAGGGGTGCCAAGGAGCTGGACATAGGCATGTGGGCGTGGGCGGGCGTGGCACTGTGCGTATGTGGGTGTCTAGTGTGCGGGGTGGGACTGTGGTTACAGCCCCGCCACCCACCGCCCTCCCCCACCCAGCAGGACGCCGCCCCACTCCTGCCTCTGCTAGCCATCCTCGCCAACATCTTGCTGCTGCTACACTTGCCGCTCACCGCCCTCGCAGCCGCGTGTGCGGTTTGGGCGGTGGCGGGGGCGGCCTGGCTTCTACGAGGCCGCAACCGCAGCATGGAGGCCGTCCTCAGCCGTGCCCTCCTTACCCACCCCGGCCACCAGTCCCCAGCTGACCTCCTGTAGCTGCCACCCCCCCATTACTCTCCTGACCTAAGTTATCCCTAGCTGACCTCCTCACCCACCTTCTTGCCCCCCCCCCCCCCCGGCTGACCCGCTGTAGCCGACGTGACCTTTGACCCGCCAGAGGTGACCCCGGGCCCATCAAGCTTCCAGAAGGACATATCGCCTTAACATATCTCGTGTACTGTACATAGCGCCTGACTCACTTTTTGATAACCAGTGACGAAGAGTTTGTCCCACACCAATATTTTCCCACGGTACGGAGCCACTGTTAGGTGTGAAGAGTTATACCTGGAGTGTGTTGGAGTATGGTGGAGTGTTTTGGAGTGTGTTGGAGTGTGGTTGACTGTCAAGTATGTTGAAATGTGGTGGAGTGTGGTAGAGTGTGTTGAAGTGTGGCAGAGTATGGTGAAGTGTGTAAATGTGTGGTGGAGTGTGTTGAAAAATATGTCGGAGTGCGGTGGCGTGTGCATAAATGTGGTGAAGTGTGGTGGAATGTGTATCGGGGTGTGGTGGAGTGTGCAAAAGTTTAGCGGAGAGTCTCGATGTGAGTTAGAGTGTGGTGGTGTGTTAGAGTGAAGCGTTGTGTCGGAGTATGCTAGGGTGTATTAGGAGTGTACTGGAGTATAGTAAAGATCTATCCCTTGTGTACTGGAGTGTAACCGGGTTGTAATGGAAAATACTGGAGTACACTGAACCGAGTTAGAGTGTACTAAAGTGCGCTGGGGTGTAGTGAAATGTACTGGAGTGTTGTGGAGTGTACTGAAATATTAGGAAGGGTAATGGAGTGTACTGGAGTGTGTTGGAGATTAAGAGTGTCGCCGGAGTGTATTTGGATAAGGTGGAGTGCAGTGGTGTATTAAAATGTGCTGAAGTGTACTGGAGTGTATTGAATTGTACTGAAGTGTAGTGGAGTGTAGTGGAGTGTATTGAAGTGTAGTGGAGTGTAGTGGAGTGTACTGGAGTGTAGTGGAGTGTACTGAAATGTAGTGGAGTGTAGTGGAGTGTATTGAAGTGTAGTGGAGTGTAATGGAGTGTAGTGGAGTATACTGAAGTGTACTGAAGTATAGTGGAGTGTAATGGAGTGTATTGAAGTGTAGTGGAGTATACTGAAGTGTACTGAAGTATAGTGGAGTGTACTGGAGTATAGTGGAGTGTACTGGAGTGTAATGGAGTGTACAGTGGCTGGACAACTCCTCAAATTTTCTCGATATGCAGTTGTTGTGACCACTTCTAATGTAATAAAGTGCTATTTAAATATATACAGTGTTTACTTACGTCCCCCCACCTGACTACCTGACAGTTCCTACCTGACCTAGCTTGGAGAAGGATGTGCCCCTAAGTGCTCGTGTTAGTGACCAGAGGAAATGGCCGCCGTGGATCATTGTGTTGTGGGGGAAGAGGGACGGTGTGTAAAGAACCTGGCTACTTTGTTAAGTCAGCTGGGGCAGTTGAGGAGAGAGATGGACGTGTTAAATGGGGAGAACGAAGCCCTCAGGACTGAACTCCTTCAGGTAGGTGTCCTGCCTGGCAGGACACCTACGAAGGAGGAACAGGCGTGAAGAGTGGCTGCTTCCAAGAGGACTAGGGTCAGACTCAGGAAACCTGACCAAGGTGTGGAGTGCAGTAACCCCTACCAAGTGTTGGAGGAAGCTGGCGAGGAGAAGGGGCAGGGCGAGGAAGAGAAGAGGCAGGACGATGTGGTGCCAGGAGAGAAAAGGGCAGTAGTTCAGACCCTGCCCAGTGGTAAGGTCGTGGTAGTTGGTGACAGCCAGGTGAGGTTCTTAGATAGGACTTTTTGTGCAAGAGATAGGAAACGTAGGACTAGGGTGTGTTTTCCGGGGGCTGGGATAGGGCATGTAGCTCAGAGGGTAGATAGGGTCTTGTCAGGGGAGGGTACCAAGCCAGTAGTGTGTCTTAGTGTGGGAGGTAACGACATAGGAAAAGTTAGGAGTGAGGAACTTTTCAAGGGGTATAGGGAGGTGCTGGGGAAGATTAGAGATAGGGGAGGGATCCCGATAGTATGTGGTGTCTTGCATAGAAGGGGAGTTGGTCGTGAATGGCTGTCCAGGGCAATTGCTATAAATTGCCGACTGGAAAAACATTGTGCAAGCAATGGTTGGGCATTCATTGATAACTGGCAACCATTCCATGGCAACGACTACCTGTACAGTCGTGACGGAGTACACGTGTCTCGCGCGGGGGTAAAGACGTTGTCTGCATCCCTGGAGAGTGAAATTGTCACTCCAAAGGGGGGGGTTTCGCCAGTAGAGAGAGGTAGGGGTAAGTGGGAGTCAAAAACAAGAAGGTCCTGGGGAGTAAAATTAGTTACTCAGGACAAGGGGTAAAACAGGACCAGGGAAGGGTAGGTTTAAATGTATACTATACAAACAGTAGGAGCGTTAGAAATAAAATAGACTTGCTGAGAGCAGTTGTATGTACCGAGAATGTAGACGTCATAGCAATCACCGAAACTTGGATGAATCTGGCGAGCAAGAACTTTTTATCAGAGTACCACATAGAAGGGTACAACCTTTTTCACAAGGACAGGGAAGGTAGGAAGGGGGGAGGGGTCGCACTCTTCGTCAAGGATACATTAAAATGTTGTATTAATAATTCAATAAAGGGTGAAATTGGAACCGAGTCTGTAGGGGTAGAAATTGCGGAAGGAAGAGAAAAACTAATTATGGGAGTGATTTACAGGCCCCTAAGTCTTGGGAAAGAAGCAACTCAGCCCATATGGCAGGAAATGAGTAGGGCAGCAAAATATAACAACCTATGCATTATGGGGGATTTCAACTTCAGAAATATTGACTGGGACAACATTGTAGGTGACTATGAATCTGAAGACTTCCTAGACGCAGTACAGGACAATTTTTTGAAACAACTAATTACAGAACCTCCTAGAGGTGACAATATATTAGACCTAGTATTAACAAAAAAAGAAAATATTATCAGAGATATCACAGTAGGGGAAGAACTAGGTAACAGTGATCACAGAGAAATCAGGTTCACTCTAAATTGGGAAACAAAAAACAATGACAATATGGTCAGAGTCCCAGACTTTCGACCAGCATATTATGAGGGTTCAAGAAGGTACCTAGGTGAGGTCACCTGGGAACAGTCAGGCCAGTCCCCAGTAGGAACTGGTGAGGTCACAGATGACACAACAATTGATCATGACTATAATATATTCACTCGTATACTACACAAAGCACAAGAACAAAATATACCATACAAAAAAATGAGGTCAAATAAGAATGAGTGTAAGGAACAGTTTAGTGGAACCCTCATAAATTTATTTACAAAATCATTAGACACGGGAGTTGTGCCGGACTTGTGGAAACAGGCAAATGTAGTACCCATATTCAAAAAGGGAGACAGAGCATCAGCGTCAAATTACCGGCCGATTAGTTTGACGTCAGTAGTGGGGAAAATTCTTGAATCAATTATAGCAAATAGCATCCGATCACATTTAGAGAAAAGCAAATTAATCTACGACCATCAACATGGGTTTACAAAGGGAAAATCTTGTCTAACAAATCTGCTGACGTTTTTTAGGAAAGTCTTCGAGGTAGTAGATAATGACGAGAATTACGATGTTGTTTACTTAGACTTAAGCAAAGCGTTTGACAGAGTACCACATCAGAGGCTTCTGAGAAAAGTTAAGGCTCATGGCATCGATGGGAAAGTTTTAAATTGGATAAAATCATGGCTCACCGATAGAACACAGAGGGTCAGCGTAGATGGTGTTAAATCTGAGTGGGGCTGTGTAACCAGTGGGGTTCCCCATGGGTCAGTACTGGGCCCACTCTTGTTCATAATCTACATAAACGATCTAGATACTGGGATCAGCAGTGACATAAGCAAGTTTGCGGATGACACCAAAATAGGGCGGCATATTAATTCAGGGCAGGATGCAAATGCATTACAGGAGGATCTAAATAAACTGTAGGGGTGGTCTGAAAAATGGCAAATGAAATTCAACACCAGCAAGTGCAGCGTACTTAATACTGGAAGAACAAATACTGTCAATGTATACAGCCTTAACAACATCAACCTAGAGAGGTCAACTTGTGAAAGAGACTTAGGGGTTCTTGTAAGCCCGGACCTACGGCCTAGAAAACAGTGCGTTAATGTTCGAAATAAGGCAAACAGAGTATTAGGTTTTATATCTAGAAGTGTAAGTAATAAGAGTGCAGAGGTCTTATTGCAACTATATCTTGCGCTAGTCAGGCCGCACCTCGATTATGCGGTTCAGTTCTAGTGCCCTTATTATAGAATGGATATCAATTCACTGGAGTCGGTGCAGCGAAGAATGATTCCGGGATTTAGAAACCTTCCATATCAAGACAGGTTAAAGAAACTAAACTTGCATTCCCTAGAAAGACGAAGAGTGCGGGGAGATATGATAGAAGTATTTAAGTAGGTGAAAGGAATCAATAAAGGTGATATAAAGATCTTATAATATCCGAGCAGGATAGGACTCGTAGCAACGGATTTAAGTTGGATAAGTTTAGGTTTAGGAGGGAGATAGGAAGGAACTGGTTCACAAATAGGGTGGTGGACGAGTGGAACAAGCTTAGCAACTTTGTAGTAAGTGCTGGAATGCTGGGAAGTTTTAAAAGGAGGCTAAATAGATTCATGGACGATTGAGAGTGGTTGTAACTCTCGACAGGAGCTGCCATGCACAGGCCAACCGGCCTATTGCAGACTCCTTATTTTCTTATGTTCTTATGTTTTGACTCTACCTGCCATCCCACTTGACTCTACCTGCCATCCCACCTGACTCTACCTGCCATCCCACTTGACTCTACCTGCCATCCCACCTGACTCTACCTGCCATCCCACTTGACTCTACCTGCCATCCCACCTGACTCTACCTGCCATCCCACTTGACTCTACCTGCCATCCCACTTGACTCTACCTGCCATCCCACTTGACTCTACCTGCCATCCCACCTGACTCTACCTGTCTATCTCTATGTCAACAAATACGATGCCTTAAAGCTATTTTTTTCTATATCATGAACAAATATGAGATTTAGTGCTATTTTCTTCCTCTAGATTATGAAGAAAAATTAGATTAAAAATTAATCTTTTTGTTTAAATAAGTAAATCACAGAATGACTGATAAGTACTGAGGTTAATCCAGTTAGACTTTTGTGTTACCTGTAAACCTTAACTCTGGTTGATTACACCCCACGCACTCTAACACACCCTAGGACCCAACGTCACGCACTCTAACACAGCCTAGGACCCAACATCACGCACTCTAACACACCCTAGGACCCAACGTCACGCACTCTAACACACCCTAGGACCAGGGCCGGCGCTACCCACTAGGCAAACTAGGCGATCGCCTAGGGCGCCAACATCTGGGGGGCGCCACAAATTCAGGGCAAACTTGGATAAAATTAAAAATGAAGGGAAAACTGTGGTGGACACTATGGTGGAGCCGTGGAGGGTCGGAGCAGGATGTTAGAAGGGTTGGGGGGGGGGGGGGGTCGGAGGGAGGCGAGGGTAGGTAGACGGTAGCCGACTGTGTTTTCTTTTTTAATACTATTCGTTAACCCCCCGGAGGGACTAACCCGGGTCCTTATCTTTGGCGGCCTGGAGAACTGTCGAGCAGTGACCTGAAGGCTGACATCTGAGGAACCCTTCTCCCAACCCCACCATCCCCTCCCCTCCCTTACTGCCCCTTCCCTGTCTTTGTCGGGATGAGGCAAGGTTACCTGACCTCTGAAGTTTACGTCAAGAATTTATTGACTTAATGTAATAACAATAATAGGTTATTTGCATGGGTGAAGTAATAAAGCCGCAAGATGAAAACAATGTAGTCATGGGTTACTGTACCTACATTAGCTTATCAAAACTTTCAAGGGGGCGCACATCTAAAGGCTTGCCTAGGGCGCCAAATCATCTTGCACCGGCCCTGCCTAGGACCCAACGTCACGCACTCTAACACACCCTAGGACCCAACGTCACGCGCTCTAACACACCCTAGGACCCAACGTCACGCACTCTTACCACATCCTACAAGATCATGGACAAATTTATATATATGATCTACAACACTTTAACGCACCCTAGAAGGCAGAAAGCTTATTATCTAACCAAATTCACGCACTCTAACATACCCAGAAGGGAATAAATATTACGGGTCACCTGAAGAATCGTCACCCCAGAATGTCCACCTGAAGAATCGTCACCCCAGCCCACAGTGAATATAATTTGGATAATTAGGATAACATAAATATATTCCTTTGTGTTATGCATCTTTATTGTGAAAAGTTTAAAGATAACAAAATAAGAATAATATACACCTAACCTAACCTAACCTAACCTAACCATGGAGGGTCCTGACCCCACCTGAAGAATTGTCACCCCAGGATATCCCACCTGAAAAATTGTCACCCTGCCAAACTCTGGGGTAACAATTCTTCAGGTGATCCAAGATTACTAACAAATCTCACGCACTCTTAACAACCCCCGAGGAGAAGAGAAGAAAGCTGACAGTCCAACCCACCGTCACGCACTCTAACACACTCTACCAGGTAAACCCGTCAATATCCACACTAGACTCAATCACTGTGGAAAAAACAATTCAATTTTCAGCCTATTTCCAGAGCCAGACTATAGGCAAAGACACGACCACATGACCTGTTGTCGATACTGGGTGAGGGAGGGGTGGGGGAGGGAGGGGGGTGAGGGAGGGGTGGGGGAGGTGAGGGAGGCAGGGTGAGGTGAGGGAGGCAGGGTGAGGTGAGGGAGGCAGGGTGAGGTGAGGGAGGGAGGGGTGGGGGGAGGGAGGGGGGTGGGGGGGGAGGGAGGGGGGTGAGGGGGGTGAGGGAGGCAGGGTGAGGTGAGGGAGGGAGGGGTGAGGTGAGGGAGTAGGGGGTGAGGGAAGGTTAGGTTAGGTTAGGTTAGGCTAGGTTAGGTTAGATTAGTTTAAGTTAGGTTACCATTATGTCAGATTAGCTTAGATTAGGTTAGGATTAGGGTAGTTAATCTTCATATGATTCAATACAGCCCTACTTACGATGCATTACAATCACCATTAACCATCACCACAAACACACTGTATCACCATGCTGTGTGTGATGGGTGTTGGGTG
Source organism: Homarus gammarus (assembly GCA_958450375.1). Classification (NCBI taxonomy): domain Eukaryota; kingdom Metazoa; phylum Arthropoda; class Malacostraca; order Decapoda; family Nephropidae; genus Homarus; species Homarus gammarus. Next base: position 89,917 of record CAUDMG010000703.1, read on the forward strand.
GTGGGTGGATGGTAGGGGGCGTTGGGTGATGGGTGGTGGGTGATATATCAAAATTTCAGTGCAGTGTTTACAAAAGTTGGCCTCTCACTCAACCATTGATCACCGTGATGTAGGAGAGAGAGAGAGAGAGAGAGAGAGAGAGAGAGAGAGAGAGAGAGAGAGAGAGAGAGAGAGAGAGAGAGAGGAACAACCCATGACTTAATATCGAAAAATAAATAAACAAACTGAAAAAATCTAAAAAAATATTAATCGTCTCTTAACTAAAAAAAAAAAAAAAAAAAAAAAAATAAAACACCATACATTAAAACAGAACTTTCCTCCAGTGCACAGGTGAGAAACTTTCCTCCAGTGCACAGATGAGAAACTTTCCTCCAGTGTACAGGTGAGAAACTTTTCTCCAGTGCATAGGTGAGAAACTTTCCTCCAGTGTACAGGTGAGAAAATTTCCTCCAGTGTACAGGTGAGAAACTTTCCTCCAGTGTACAGGAGATAAACTTTCCACCAGTGCACAGGTAAGAAACTTTTCTCCAGTGTACAGGTGAGAAACTTTCCTCCAGTGCATAGGTGAGAAACTTTCCTCCAGTGTACAGGTGAGAAAATTTCCTCCAGTGTACAGGTGAGAAAATTTCCTCCAGTGTACAGGTGAGAAACTTTCCTCCAGTGTACAGGAGAGAAACTTTCCTCCAGTGTACAGGTGAGAAACTTTCCTCCAGTGCACAGGTGAGAAACTTTCCTCCAGTGTACAGGTGAGAAACTTTCCTCCAGTGTACAGGAGAGAAACTTTCCTCCAGTGCACAGGAGAGAAACTTTCCTCCAGTGTACAGGAGAGAAACTTTCCTAACCTAACCTAAACCTAACCTAACCTCCACATGCCCTCGTTTTACAAAGTGCTGTATATAACAAACTACATACCACATAGATTTCTGTCAGTCGATACAACCTCCAAGCAACACCCCGTCCCTCCAACACACACCCTCCAAGCAGCACCCCGTCCCTCCAACACACACCCACCAAGCAACACCCCGTCCCTCCAACACACACCCTCCAAGCAGCATCCCGTCCCTCCAACACACACCCACCAAGCAACACCCCGTCCCTCCAACACACACCCTCCAAGCAGCACCCCGTCCCTTCAACACACACCCTCCAAGCAGCATCCCGTCCTTCCAACACACACCCACCAAGCAGCACCCCGTCCCTCCAACACACACCCTCCAAGCAGCACCCCGTCCCTTCAACACACACCCTCCAAGCAATACCCCGTCCCTCCAACACACACCCTCCAAGCAACACTCCGTCCCTCCAACACACACCCTCCAAGCAGCACCCCATCCCTCCAACACACACCCTCCAAGCAGCACCCCGTCCCTCCAACACACACCTTCCAAGCAGCACCCCCGTCCCTCCAACACACACCCACCAAGCAGCAACCCGTTCCTCCAACACACACCCTCCAAGCAGCACCCCGTCCCTCCAACACACACCCTTCAAGCAACACCCCGTCCCTCTAACACACACCCTCCAAGCAGCACCCCCGTCCCTCCAACACACACCCACCAAGCAGCAACCCGTTCCTCCAACACACACCCTCCAAGCAGCACCCCGTCCCTCCAACACACACCCCGTCCCTCTAACACACACCCTCCAAGCAGCACCCCGTCCCTCCAACACACACCCTCCAAGCAGCACCCCGTCCCTCCAACACACACCCTCCAAGCAGCACCCCGTCCCTCCAACACACACCCTTCAAGCAACACCCCGTCCCTCTAACACACACCCTCCAAGCAGCACCCCGTCCCTCCAACACACACCCTCCAAGCAGCACCCCGTCCCTCCAACACACACCCTCCAAGCAGCACCCCGTCCCTCCAACACACACCCTCCAAGCAGCACCCCGTCCCTCCAACACACACCCACCAAGCAGCACCCCGTCATTCCAACACACACTCTCCAAGCACCCCGTGAACACACACCATCCAAGCAACACCCCGTCCCTCCAACACACACCCTCCAAGCAGCACCCCGTCAACACACACCCTCCAAGCCAACCATGTATCACAGACGGGGCGAGACAGCACAGGCTAGATATATATATTTCACAATGTGTTTTTCCACCTGGATATTTGTGAACCAATTGTATTTTTTACGACAACCTTAGGAAGAGAGACGCGACTATACGCTATCTATACTGTCCGCTGTAAGTCACTTGCCCTTGTCTGTATGGTGTGTGTGTGTGTTTGGTGTATGTGTGGTGAGGAAAGGAAAGGAAAGGAAAGGGAGGTGGGAGAGGTGTCCAGATATGCTTGTTGTAGCGTCATTGTGTTTCACGTGACGGCTGGAGACTAATAGTGTTTGGGTATTAGTGGAGCTGATGGTGGCATTGTTTGTGTAAGCTACAGCCTTCTACCGTGTGTGTGTGTGTGTGTGTGTGTGTGTGTGTGTGTGTGTGTGTAGGGGGATGTATATGTGTGTGTAGGTGGAGTGTGGGGGGAGGGATGTGTGGGGGGAGGGAAGTGTGTGGGGAGGGAAGTGTGTGGGGAGGGAAGTGTGAGGGGAGGGAAGTGTGTGGGGGAGGGATTTGTGGGGGAGGGAAGTGTGCGGGGAGGGGAGGGAAGTGTGGGTGAGGGAAGTGTGGGGGGAGGGAAGTGTGGGGGGAGGGAAGTGTGGGGGAGGGAAGTGTGAGGGAGGGAAGTGTGTGGGGAGGGATGTGTGGGGGGGCAGTGATGTGTGGGGGGATGGAAGGGTGAGGGGAGGGATGTGTGGGGGGGCAGTGATGTGTGGGGGGATGGAAGGGTGAGGGGAGGGATGTGGGGGGGGGGGGAACTCACATCTCAGTTTTTGTTGCACCGAGTAATGAGAAAGTAGAACTAACTCACCCAAATTTCATACTCGGCTTCATTCAGAATCCCCCTCCTCCTCCTCCCCCCCCCCTTCTCCTCCTCTTCCTCCTCCCCCCCCCCGCCTCCTCCTCTCCCCCGCCTCCCCCCTCCTCTTCCTCATCCCCCCCGCCTCCTCCTCCCCCCCCACCGCCTCCTCCTCTTCATCGACAATAACGAGGAAAAACCCGCAAGACTCATTCATAAAATTATCTCAATTTTTTTCATGATTCGTGAATGTGAACCACTCAAACCTATGCTTTACCTACAGACTTCCAAACCTGACCTCCTACAAATCTATAACAAACCTCCAAATGTGCCCTCCAACAAACCTTTAAACGTGCCCTCTAAAAAAACTTTTATAGGGACTGTACCTTCCTACAAACCTTAAATTCTGCCGCTCCAACAAAACACCAAATCTGCCCTTTCAACAAACTTCCAAACCTTCCCCTCCAAAAAACCTCCAAACCTTCCACTCCAACAAAACACCAAACCTTCAAACCTTCTTCTCCAACAAACCCCCAAACCTTCCCCTCCAACAAAACACCAAATCTGCCACTCTAACAAACCTCCAAATCTGTCCCTCCAACAAAGTGAATCACATCCACAACAAGACAATCAAGGGCGGGATGGGGAGGAGACGACAGCCTGAGGATCGTCCACGTCTTTTGTCGCTGCTGACGAGGTTGTGAATGATGATTGTGGCGCCCTCACCTCCGGCAGTAATTCTATCAGGGCCTGAAACCAATCTGGTGTAAATTGTGCTTTATGGTGGAGTTCACGGCGACTTAGTGATGCTTCCTTCGTTAGCTGGAGTGTTACCATGGCAACAACAGGGACGGGGTGTCTATAGTGTTACCATGCCAACAACAGGGACGGGGTCTCTACAGTGCTACCATGCCAACAACAGGGACGGGGTCTCTACAGTGCTACCATGCCAACAACAGGGACGGGGTCTCTACAGTGCTACCATGCCAACAACAGGGACGGGGTCTCTACAGTGTTACCATGGCAACAACAGGGACGGGGTGTCTATAGTGTTACCATGCCAACAACAGGGACGGGGTCTCTACAGTGCTACCATGCCAACAACAGGGACGGGGTCTCTACAGTGCTACCATGCCAACAACAGGGACGGGGTCTCTACAGTGCTACCATGCCAACAACAGGGACGGGGTCTCTACAGTGTTACCATGGCAACAACAGGGACGGGGTGTCTACAGTGTTGCCATGGCAACAACAGGGACGGGGTGTCTACAGTATTGCCATGCCAACAACAGGGACGGGGTGTCTACAGTGTTGCCATGCCAACAACAGGGACGGGGTGTCTACAGTGTTACCATGGCAACAACAGGGACGGGGTGTCTACAGTGTTACCATGGCAACAACAGGGACGGGGTGTCTATAGTGTTACCATGCCAACAACAGGGACGGGGTGTCTACAGTGTTACCATGGCAACAACAGGGACGGGGTGTCTACAGTGTTGCCAAGCCAACAACAGGGACGGGGTCTCTACAGTGTTACCATGCCAACAACAGGGACGGGGTCTCTACAGTGTTACCATGCCAACAACAGGGACGGGGTTTCTACAGTGTTACCATGCCAACAACAGGTACGGGGTTTCTACAGTGTTACCATGCCAACAACAGGGACGGGGTTTCTAAAGTGTTACCATGGCAACAACACGGACGGGGTTTCTACAGTGTTACCATGCCAACAACAGGTACGGGGTCTCTACAGTGTTACCATGGCAACAACAGGGACGGGATTTCTACAGTGTTACCATGGCAACAACAGGGACGGGGTTTCTACAGTGTTATCATGCCAACAACAGGGACGGGGTTTCTACAGTGTTACCATGGCAACAACAGGGACGGGGTTTGTACAGTGTTACCATGGCAACAACAGGGACGGGGTTTCTACTGTGTTACCATGCCAACAACAGGGACGGGGTTTCTACAGTGTTACCATGGCAACAACAGGGACGGGGTTTCTACAGTGTTACCATGGCAACAACAGGGACGGGGTTTCTACAGTGTTACCATGCCAACAACAGGGACGGGGTTTCTACAGTGTTACCATGCCAACAACAGGGACGGGGTTTCTACAGTGTTACCATGGCAACAACAGGGACGGGGTTTCTACAGTGTTACCATGGCAACAACAGGGACGGGGTTTCTACAGTGTTACCATGCCAACAACAGGTA
>CAUDMG010000703.1:100000-137500 GCA_958450375.1 Homarus gammarus
ATATTTCACAGTAGTGGATTATCTTTTTTACGGGATTTATAAAGTGTCTAATGTTTCCGGAGTTCATTATTATTTATTTTTTCATCTTTTATTTTTACCCCGACACTCTCTCTCTCTCTCTCTCTCTCTCTCTCTCTCTCTCTCTCTCTCTCTCTCAGGTTCAAAGGCTTGTTTCCACTTACGTATTCAATATAAAACAGCTGGAATATTGGATATATGGAGCCAATACTAGAGTGCGTGGACAGCTAGCTAGTTTAGTTTACACATAGAATAAACCCGTGCTAGAATCCCGTGTTGTTATATCCTGTAAAAACACACACACACACAAAAGAAAACCGCCCCAACGCCCCGCTAAACTGTCATCTAATAGCGAACTCTGGTTAAAGACCCCCCCCCACCCTAACTGTCCAATCACCTACATACATAACAATACCAAACTACCCCCAAACAGCCACTAGTTAAATAATACAACACACACACACACACACACACACACTATCATAGATTCTATACCATAACATCGCCAACAATTTATGGCCAGAAATGGAAACGGTTCTGTAGCAGGAACTGTACATTTTATTTAAGGAAAATATATATATTGTTGGCAGAGTGTAGAGCTGAGTGTAAACAAACGCGCGTGATATTGTAACTTTCAACAGCGAGGCTAAAGTTATTCTTTCCGTGTGTATATCAAATATGTGTGTGTGTGTGTGTGTGTGTGTGTGTGTGTGTGTGTGTGTGTGTATGCCTCCGTGTGCATGTGCGTTCTGTTTACTTTTCTCCTTGTTTATCGTCTCTCCCCTTCCTTCACAAACTTCTATCGTCGCCTGAGTGACTTTAATAACACTGCTTGACGTATTCCCTTTATCCAGTATCCTTACATTTCTCTATCATACACCACGTCATCATTCTTTTTCTCTATCATACACCACGTCATCATTCTTTTCTCTATCATACACCACGTCATCATTCTCTTTTCTCCATCATACACCACGTCATAATTCTTTTTCTCTATCATACACCACGTCATCATTCTTTTTCTCTATCATACACCACGTCATCATTCTTTTTCTCTATCATACACCACGTCATCATTCTTTTTCTCTATCATACACCACGTCATCATTCTTTTTCTCTATCATACACCACGTCATTATTCTTTTTCTCTATCATACACCACGTCATCATTCTCTTTTCTCTATCATACACCACGTCATCATTCTTTTTCTCTATCATACACCACGTCATCATTCTTTTTTCTCTATCATACACCACGTCATCATTCTTTTTTCTCTATCATACACCACGTCATTATTCTTTTCTCTATCATACACCACGTCATCATTCTTTTTCTCTATCATACACCACGTCATCATTCTTTTTCTCTATCATACACCACGTCATTATTCTTTTTCTCTATCATACACCACGTCATCATTCTTTTTCTCTATCATACACCACGTCATTATTCTTTTTCTCTATCATACACCACGTCATCATTCTTTTTCTCTATCATACACCACGTCATCATTCTTTTTCTCTATCATACACCACGTCATTATTCTTTTTCTCTATCATACACCACGTCATCATTCTCTTTTCTCTATCATACACCACGTCATCATTCTTTTTCTCTATCATACACCACGTCATCATTCTTTTTTCTCTATCATACACCACGTCATCATTCTTTTTTCTCTATCATACACCACGTCATTATTCTTTTCTCTATCATACACCACGTCATCATTCTTTTTCTCTATCATACACCACGTCATCATTCTTTTTCTCTATCATACACCACGTCATCATTCTTTTCTCTATCATACACCACGTCATTATTCTCTTTTCTCTATCATACACCACGTCATCAATATTCCCTCATTTATTAATTCCCTCTTATTCCTTTTGCTAACCAACCAACACTTTCCTTGTGTTTATTTTTTAGTTCCGGGTGACGTTATGTGTAGCGTCCACGGAGTAGGGTGGTCTCTCTCTCTCTCTCTCTCTCTCTCTCTCTCTCTCTCTCTCTCTCTCTCTCTCTCTACGCCATCATGATTTAAACCATCATCAAAAAGGTGTTGTGTTAGATTGTCGCTTTGAAGAGATTTTGCCGGATTGCAACTAAACCCTGACTTTTGGTTTAATTGTTCTGTGCTGTGCTTTATGAGTTATGTACTGTATGTATTTTTTGATGGGGGCCACTGACTCACATTGGGGCCTGGGGGCGAAAATATAATAATAATAATAATAATAATAATAATAATAATAATAATAATAATAATAATAATAATAATAATAATAATAATAAAAATAATAATAATATTAATAAAGAGCCAAAAATAAATACGAAAATCATTTGTGAGAAACGATAAACTGTATGAACAGTATGTTGTGTTGTCAATAGTAAGAGAAACAATTGAGACCCTGCAATTGTGTGTAAATGAGGCAGAAAGTCAGATCAGCAACCTGGGACTTTGTCACAATTTTTGTGATGCCATATGACAGCAGGGTCCATCATGAGACAACACATTATGCTTCAAATATCTTCCCAGGCGGTAGTACCTCCCTGTTGGTAGCTGCCTACTACCTATAATGTATGTATGTATGTATGTATGTTACTTTCCATTGTCGCTTTGTTAATTTTCATAAGTAAATGGTCGATTATTATTGCCACTGTTAACCTGACCTAACCTGACCTAACCTAACTTATCGAAATTTAATCAATCTTCTCTAACCTAATTTAACCTATCTGACCTCATCACACCTAACCTAACCTACCCATAACAAGCTTAAATTAACCTAACCTGTCAAAACATAACCTTAATTAACATAACCAAACCTCACCCATCTTAACCTAACCTAACCTAACCTAACCTAACCTAACCTAACCTAAACCAACCTAATCTACCCACAACAAAGACTAAATTAACCTAACCAAATTCGGGTCAGGTTCCAGGGGTTAATTTGGCTCACATTAACCACCTCGTTTCCATCAAAAAACATATTATTTCTCTGCTTTAATTATTGTGAATGGCCTGGGAACTGTTATGCTGGCCGCTGTCAATACTAATAACCATTTATGTTCATATCTCTCTATAATATAGTTGACAGATGGTATAGTTGTTTGCTGTAATTATCCCATTTCATGCCAAAAGTAAATACAATGATGATGATGATGTTAATAATAATAATAACAATAATAATAATAATAATAATAATAATAATAATAATAATAAAATAAATATATATATATAATAATAATAATAATAATAATAATAACAACAACAAAAAACAACAACACCAACAATAATAATAATAATAATAATAATAATAATAATAATAATAATAACGGCAACAACAACAATAACAACAACACTACAAATACTACTACTACTTTTTTTTTTCACGTGGCCTCCAGCCTCCCCCAATAGCCACACCTTCGCCGCCATTTTATTACCTTAATATTAAACATCCTAATACATAGGAAGCTATCCTAGCTGTGTTGAATTAGTTAAGCCGCAGATCTATGCGGCATTCAGTGACTGTAGCCTCATAGTCAATATCTGCAGCAGTTGTCGGAGTAGGGGCAGAAGCTCTCGTTCCCCTGAGGCAGAGCAAAGCCGACCGAAGGAGAGAGAAAGACAGTCGACATCTCATCCAGGCTGTAACATAACTTCTGGGCTGCTGCTTCTGTTCGGAGATCAACTCCGCGAGTCTGGCGTAGAAACATCTTGCACATGGGCCCATCCCACTAGAGGTTGTGAACACTAGAGGAGTGAAGCTGCCTTGATCAACGTTTTGAATTCTCTCCCCATATGCCCTTCTCTTGTCGTTCTCGTTCCTCCAATGTGCAGCATGGTGAGCTAGGTTATGGTGACATGCGGCCATGGGATCAAAAATCCTGATGTCGAAGAAAGCTCGCTGTCCCCGCGTCCAGAATCCTCGAGCACTGACGTCCACACGGGTTTCGTTAGATGTGTTTGAAGTCCTGTGTTGGAAGATCTCGCCATCCAATGGAAGGAAGGTCGGTTCTACCATGACGTCCCAGCAGATTTCCTTCAACATATTTGCTGTGAGATACCTTACCTCGTCATGCCTCATGCATATGAAGCCCCCATTCTTGCACACCATGGCGTGATCGCCATCATAGGAAGAGCCACACACGCATTGGAAGGGCAAACCTTCTACTGGCCAACCGTACCTTAGAGCAATGGCATCTGTAAATTCTTGTTTATTAAGACTGAAACCATTTGCCCTTATCGGTAACGTAGTTAACCAGTTCGAGGCGCCCACCTCCTGCGCTATAGCTACTTTTTTTTTTCAAATTTTCTGGAACCTGCAGCAATAGTTGCTGCAATGTATCATTTTGGCGGTGCTGTCGATCTGTCGTAATGGACCTACGAATCTTATTTACTTCGCTGGTATCCACTTCCCCTGTTGCATTCTGGGCTATTATGTGGTCCGTGAGGGCTGCCGTGAGCTTAAGTGAATTTTGATGTTCAGTGGCAGCAATCTCCACTGAAGTAGTTAGTCCCATCCCTCCCAGTCTTGGTGGAAGTGCAAGAAGTGCTCTTTCTGCTGGGGTTAAGTCAGGGTGTTTTACTAGTTTGGGAATGAACTTGACACTGATAGCTTCTTCCAGAGGGTGGAGGAGGGGTCCGATCTCAGGGATGGTACGCATCAGGTAGTTCCAGCGATGCTTGACTCCATGGGTGAATGCTGCAAAGGCTCCGTGTGGCTCTGTGTTAGCAATCTCAGACAGAGCTTGGATTTCACTAACCCACTCATTCACCTTTCCCGCTACGTACTCGGTCTTGAAGTCCGTAGTGCCAATTACTGCGCCTAGATGTCTTTGGCCATCCTTAGTTATTTTGACCTCACTTCCGCCAAAAACCTCCAATGCCCGTTCATAATGTTCTGGCTTCACGATGAGGAAGGATTTGCTGGCGTTTGGGTGGTACCCTATTTGTAGACCTCGCGATGTTACCAGGTCCCACCACTTTTTGATGCACTCCACTTTTCCTGCTCCTGTAAGGTCATCAGCATATGCCACTTGTTTGACCCCAGTTGTTTCAAATTTTATTTCTTGTTGGAGCACTGACTACTACTACTACTACTACTACTACTACTACTACTACTAATAATAATAATAATAATAATAACAATAATAATAACAACAATAACATCAACATCAATAATAATAACAATAATAATAATAATAATAATAATAATAATAATAATTACAACAATAACATCAACATCAAAAATAATAACAATAATAATAATAAAAATAATAATAATAATAATAATAATAATAATAACAACAATAACAACATCAATAATAATAACAATAATAATAATAATAATAATAATAATAATAATAATAATAATAACATCAACATCAATAATAATAATAACAATAATAATAATAATAATAATAATAATAATGATAATAAAAAAAAAATAATAATAATAATAATAATAATAATAATTCGCATGTTGGTTGCCAGAGATCTATTTCTACAAAATTATGCCTAAACGGAAAAAAAAATATATTTACAACCATTTATCAACTTTACTTCAATGTCTATTTATCAATTATATTAAAGTTATATTTCACTAATGAACCTTGACCTTATAATTATTTACTACTTAAGATGCATTCACTCCTCTCCACTCCTCTCCTCTCCACTCCACTCCTCTCCTCTCCACTCCACTCCACTCCTCTCCTCTCCTTCAACAACTCAAGTCTTTTCAATTAAATTCTGAAGAAAAAAAAAATGGTTCCGTGTCTCGTGATATTGTGCGCGTAAAAATACATCATTAATGTCAGCCCTGAAATTGTTGGTCTTTACTTAGACAACTTCCGTAGCTGTGAGTTGTGTTCTCAAGGTGGAAAAACAGACAGACACACACACACACACACACACACACACACACACACACACAGAAAACGTATCTTGACCCACACACACAGGTAATTATCTCCAGGTAAAGGTGACCGTAACTGTAGGCTGACACGTAAAATGTTCCACACACTAATTTACCACTTGGACGATTTATAATTTGAACCAGTAAATATCTTTGTAGAGGAGAGAGAGAGAGAGAGAGAGAGAGAGAGAGAGAGAGAGAGAGAGAGAGAGAGAGAGAGAGAGAGAGAGAGAGAGAGAGAGAGAGAGAGAGGATGGAAGGTCAGAAGGTCGAGAGTAATATAACACACGGGACTATTTAACACAATTTTAAATAGGTTTTCTGAAGATGAGGTTGATGATGCCTATTACGTGAGACGAGTATTAATTTATATTCCCTATTTTCTATTACACTTATTTCCCATTACATAACACACGTGAGTATTTAACTCTTATCATTTAAAATAGGGTCTTTAAAGAGTCGATTCCCATTACCTGTGTGTAGTGTTAATTTATATTCCCTATTACCTTCAGTGTTATCCTATTAGAAATTAACAGTAATAGGCCTTACATAACCTATTCAAATTAAACCTATCTAAACTAATCAAACCAAACCAAACCTAACCTAACCTAACCTAACGTGTGAGTGACCCATGGTGTGTGTGTGTGTGTGTGTGTGTGTGTGTGTGTGTGTGTGTGTGTTTGTGTGTGTGTGTGTGTGTGTGTGTGCGCGCGCGCGTGGAGAGACAGATCAAATTTAATGACCAGTGTAGAACAGTGCCATTAATCACGGTCAGGGCCAGGTGGGGGGAGGGTGCCAGTGCCAATCACGAATAAATTTCAGGGTGCCAACTTCGATATGGGAAAACCAAGGCTCAGCTGCTTTCTTGTGAACACCAAATGTTGATACGATGTGATTTTCCTTTATTATTATTATTATCATTATCGTTATATTATTATTATTATTATTATTATTATTATTATTATTATTATTATTGTCGTTATTATTATTATTATTATTATTATTATTATTACATATAAAAATAGAAGGAATAATCCCTCACGTACGAACATACAAGTAATTGAGGAAACCTTAAGAAAAAACAAACAAGAATGAGAATAAGACAAAGCAGAGAAGGAATTATCTCCAACAGTAACTCATGATAAAACAGGGATGAGGAAATACCAGAAAATATAAGAAAAAACAAAAAATAAACAAACAGACATGGAGAAAGAATTAACCCATAACTCAAAAACACACAAAATAAAACATAAGATTTTCGAATCATGAATCACTCTCGCCTTGGTTCGCCAGTTTCCATTACCAATCTTCCAGTCTTATCGCCGCCTTCCACACAAATCTCCGGTCGGCTGGGTTTACAATCACTGAGACAAAGTTCGAATCTCTGTGTTTGAACCCACGAAACGACTCCACCCGACTTGACTTATAGTTCGACGAATCCCGGTGTTTGAACCCACGAACTACCCCACCTACACCATTACCACTATATTAATGTACCACAACACTGTACCACTACACCACTGTACCTCTTGCATCACTGTACCTCCTGTATCACTGCACAACAACAGTACAACACGCTGGCAAAAGGTACGCTAAAGCCAGTCTCTTCGTTAATGAGATTACGTTTTGTTTTTTTACCGAAAAGTAATTGCTTTCCCGCTAGACTGCCAGAGATGTGTGTGTTTATGCGGCGGATCTCTCTCTCTCTCTCTCTCTCTCTACACAGGTACACTTTCTACACTACACTATCTACACTATATCCACTACACTACCTACACTACACACGGTACACTACCTACACTACACACGGTACACTGTACAACAATATTTACAGAAAGATTGCTAAACATTGCACCTTTACAACATCCCGAGGTACAGTTGGTTGATGAAACACCTGTGTGGTGGTTTGGTTACTTATACGGTATTTTATAATTTGATTTCGTCATTCATAAAACACATACACTTGATTTGTTTGTTGTCTGTTCTCTCGTTGATCCAGTTAGCGAATATCGGGTTAAGAGTATGAGTTTATTTGGGAGGAATAAGCGCGTTTGTTGAGGATTTAGACGTAACGTGAAATTAATCTATATTTTCTGTACAAGTTTCCATTGGTCTGGAGGCTGCTATCCACTATCCCCGCCATGAGAACTTTACCAAGGACAGATCACCGGGAGGAAGAGCCACCGGAGCCACCCTGTTATTACATCTCGTAGCCACCTCATCATCGGTCAAGTGGTGAGTGCAGGAGCGAATTGAAAAACACTTACCATTTTCTGTTCCACCATTAATATTATGCTTCGGGTTAGGTTAGGTTAGGCATGATAGGAGCGAATTGTCGTGGGGATAAACAGTAGAGCCAACAGCCTCGCCTTAACACTCTCCTACTCCGTCTTGTACACATTAATAAAAAAAAAAGTTAAATTTACCCTGAGGTGAACGAGACATCCGAGAAGACGGCCGACAGGTAAGAGGTGTACACGCTACCTTTTTATCTCTCAAACGCCATAATATCCCACTATATAATGGCATCACACAACACTTACTTTATACACCACACACTCGTCACCTGTAGTCAATTATGGCAACACTGGCGGCGGGATAGAAAATGGAAGCGGTGAATTCGAATGACAAACTACTGTAAAACTAAACACCTCAACTTACAGTATACGAAATGCAATCCAACCAAGTTATAAGACAACAATTACGTAATATGGAAAGAGATTTATTACAAATTGAATACATAATAGTTCTACATATAACTTTTCTCACATCTTTTCATCATACATATTCTCATCTTCACACACGACTGCATCAGTTTCGACACATTTTATCACAGTTTTGATACATCTTGGGACCCCCGGGGTATGTCAGTCATCAGTAGAGGAGGGAGGGAGGGAGTGACGGAGGGAGGGAGGGAGGGAGGGAGGGAGGGAGGGAGGGGGGTTCAGGGAGGGAGGGAGGTGGGGGGGAGGAGGCTAGACGAACGCCTTCTGGGAAATGAGTAAAACGTATAATCAGATGTGACAAGTGTATGAAGGTGTGGTAGGAGGGAGGGAGGGAGGGAGTCTTTGGTGTTGGGAGGGAAGGGAAGGAGGGGTGGGTGGGATTAGTGGTGGAGGGAATGTGTGAGTGTGTGAAGGAGACTTTAGTGCTGAGATAGGAGGGAAGAAAGGAGGCCATGTGTGTAGTGGAGGGTACAGGGGAGGGAAGGAGGCTATGTGTGTAGTGGAGGGTACAGGGGAGGGAAGGAGGCTATGTGTGTAGTGGAGGGTACAGGGGAGGGAATGTGTGATGGGAAACGGAGGAAGACCGCGCTAGGTGAGGAAAGAAGTGGATGTGGTAGCAGTGAGGGAATACCTGCTGTAAGATGGAGGGAGGGAGGGAGGGAGGGAGGGAGGATGTTAGAAGAGGTAGTGAATTGTAAGTGTGGTGGCAGTGGCAGATGTGGTAAGTGTGGGGTGAAGGTGGCAGTGGCAGATGTGGTAAGTGTGGGGTGAAGGTGGCAGTGGCAGATGTGGTAAGTGTGTGGTGGAGGTGGCAGATGTGGTAAGTGTAGGATGGAGGTGGCAGTGGCAGGTGTGGTAAGTGTGTGGTGGAGGTGGCAAATGTGGTAAGTATGGAGGGTGATATTGGACGTCTCTGGGTTTATGGTCAATACTTTAAACCTCGCCTGACAGTATGGCAAGGGAGGAGGAGGAGGAGGAGGGGGGGAACCTGGTGATAAGGGGAAGAGAGAGAGAGCGAGAGCGAGAGAGAGAGAGAGAGAGAGAGAGAGAGAGAGAGAGAGAGAGAGAGAGAGAGAGAAACTTTAAGATAACATTCAACCAACCTAGAACAGGTCAGGTCCAAGGGTCACATGCTGCACAAGGACTCAGCATGGTATCGATCCTCAATAAGGGCGGCGTCTCAAGGGATGAAGGACCTGACCACACGACCCTACCCCCCCCCCCCCCCTCACTTACACTCCTACTCCACTCAAGGCTGGAGAAATAGTGGGGGTGATCCTCGAAAGGGAGAAATCAAGGGACTGGGATGCATTAGTCAGTATGTCTTTAGGGCATTTGGATTCGACTTAACATTCAGCTGACTTGTGCTTTATTTAATCTACCTGAGTTTAATCTAATCTAACCTAACCTAATGTAAATCTAACCTGACCTAATTTAACTTAATCTAACCTAATTTAACTTAACCTAACCTTACTTAACCAAACCTAACCAAACCAAACCCAACCACACCAACCCAACCAAACCCAACCACACCAACCCAACCACACCAACCCAACCAAACCCAACCACACCAACCCAACCACACCAACCCAACCAAACCCAACCACACCAACCCAACCAAACCCAACCACACCAACCCAACCAAACCCAACCACACCAACCCAACCACACCAACCCAACCAAACCCAACCACACCAACCCAACCAAACCCAACCACACCAACCCAACCACACCAACCCAACCAAACCCAACCACACCAACCCAACCACACCAACCCAACCACACCAACCCAACCAAACCCAACCACACCAACCCAACCAAACCCAACCACACCAACCCAACCACACCAACCCAACCAAACCAACAACACCAACCCAAACCAAAACCAACACACCAAACCCAAACCAAACCAACCACACCAACCCAACCAAAAACACAACCACCCAACCCAACCAAACCCAACCACACCAACCCAACCACACCAACCCAACCACACCAACCCAACCACACCAACCCAACCAAACCCAACCACACCAACCCAACCAAACCCAACCACACCAACCCAACCAAACCCAACCACACCAACCCAACCACACCAATCCACCCAAACCCAACCACACCAATCCACCCAAACCCAACCACACCAACCCAACCAAACCCAACCACACCAAACATAACCAAACTACACGGAAGTAATCACATACAACTATAATACTCTCAGGTGAACTACAACCTAGACACACACATATATATTATTATTGTACTCTTAAATCTTACCTCTTTATTCACCCTCTTCCTCTCGCTTCTATTAATATCGTTTCCATTTTATTCAGTTTAATTCGTCACTCTTAACTCTCCTCACGGATCAAACCGATTCTCTGTAATGGAAAAAAAAAAAACACTATGATTAAATTATTGTAGTTCCATGAGTCTGCTTTTAACATATAAGAATATTAATATGTGTAATTATGGAGAGAGAGAGAGAGAGAGAGAGAGAGAGAGAGAGAGAGAGAGAGAGAGAGAGAGAGAGAGAGAGAGGATAACATCTTGACGGCTGGGACACATACAGTACACACAGCGGAGTGTGAACTTGGCCCTCAAGGTTCGGCCAGGCGGTCACATTTTCCACACAGCCAAGCGACAAATGTGTCAAAGCCGACTCCCTCCCTCACACACACACACACACACACACACACACACACACAACACACACACACACACACACTTTTATGTCATGCCCTGAATACTTGCCAAGTAATTATATTTCCTCCCCTAACTTGGGTATAATCACGGGTAAAAAGTTCAGTAAACAGCGTGAGACGGTGATAATGGTTCTCTGCCCTCCCTCCCTCCCCCCCCCCCCCCCCCCTGGATGGTGACACTCTGAGATTAGGGAATTTTCGTAATGTTTTTTTTTTGTTTTTTTTTTTTTGGGTGGGTGGGGGGGGGGGGGTGGTTGTTGTTCATGTGTAGAGTTGAAACGTGTTGTGGAGGTGTTGTAAGTGGAGGTTGTAGCGTGTTGTGGAGGTGTTGTAAGTGAAGGTTGTAACGTGTTGTGGAGGTTGTAGCGTGTTGTGGAGGTGTTGCAACGTGTTGTGGAGGTGTTGTAAGTGGAGGTTGTAGCGTGTTGTGGAGGTGTTGTAACGTGTTGTGGAGGTGTTGTAAGTGGAGGTTGCAACGTGTTGTAGAGGTGTTGTAAGTGGAGGTTGTAGCGTGTTGTAGAGGTATTGTAAGTGGAGGTTGTAACGTGTTGTGGAGGTGTTGTAAGTGAAGGTTGTAACGTGTTGTGGAGGTGTTGTAAGTGGAGGTTGTAACGCTGTTGTGGAGGTGTTGTAAGTGGAGTTTGTAGCGTGTTGTGGAGGTGTTGTAAGTGGAGGTTGTAACGTGTTGTGGAGGTGTTGTAAGTGAAGGTTGAAACGTGTTGTGGAGGTGTTGTAAGTGGAGGTTGCAACGTGTTGTGGAGGTGTTGTAAGTGGAGGTTGTAACGTGTTGTAGAGGTGTTGT
Source organism: Homarus gammarus (assembly GCA_958450375.1). NCBI lineage: Eukaryota > Metazoa > Arthropoda > Malacostraca > Decapoda > Nephropidae > Homarus > Homarus gammarus. The sequence continues at coordinate 112,165 of CAUDMG010000703.1, forward strand.
AAGTGGACGTTGTAGCGTGTTGTAGAGGTGTTGTAAGTGAAGGTTGTAACGTGTTGTGGAGGTGTTGTAAGTGGAGGTTGTAACGTGTTGTGGAGGTGTTGTAAGTGGAGGTTGTAACGTGTTGTGGAGGTGTTGTAAGTGGAGGTTGTGGAGGTTGTAAGTGCTCCCTCTATCAAGAATTTAATCAAGTTATGACATTTACTAATTCATAACATCAAAAGAGGAAGATCTGGAAACGACTGACTCACCAATCACGTCACCTGATATACACGTCACTTGTAATGCACACGTCCAGCTCTTGACCGCCCAATTCTTGACTGTCTAACTCCTGACTGTCTAACTCTTGACCGTCCAGCTCTTGTCTGTCTAACTCTTAACTTTCTGATTCTTGACTGTCTAACTCTTGACTGTCTAACTCTTGAATGTCTAACTCTTGACCGTCCAGCTCTTGTCTGTCTAACTCTTAACTTTCTGATTCTTGACTGTCTAACTCTTGACTGTCTAACTCTTGACTGTCTAACTCTTAACTGTCTAGCTCTTGACTGTCACTAAAACATCATTTTATAACGTCTGGTTTGAGGTCAATAGACCAGGACGCACTGTTGACTTTACCCCCCCCCCCCCACCTGTCTCTCTCTCTCACACACTCGAACATCACACCTGCAGCGCCGCCGAGGACATCACACCTGCAGCGCCGCCGATACGCTCCATCACCAACACCGTCATATAGGGTTTCCTTCTCGGGATCCCGGGCGTAAGTGGTTATGTTTTTTTTTCCCGGGATTCTTATTGTTATTCCTTATCTCTGATTTGCACTATGTGAAATACAAAAAACGCATGAAAGAGAGAGAGAGCGAGTCTGACAGAAGTGACGCGTACCGTTCCTGTACACTTCTGGCCTTCACCACGTCTTGCTTGGGTATTGGCCTTTGACGTGTTATCTCCCTGCACAGTACAGGGGTGTGTTGACTGTCGAGTAATCTGTCTGTATATGTTTAATCATATTATGTACCTATTTTTACACCAGTATGCAAGTTAATAAAGAGAAGTTTGCTTCAGTGTAATATAATTTATCAAATCAATTGCCTATCAAATAATCTACAGATACTACACACTAAAGAAGTATAGGGTTAGCATATAGCATTAGTTAGTACAAATATCACCTGATGCGGGAAATATCCTAGTTTGTCCCAGAATCCCGGGATGCTAAGAAAACCCTAGTCTTAACCAACTAACCTCCTTCATGGTCGATCACCCCGTATCAAAACATAAGGAACACCAACCTTACCAGATATACTCCTCCCAATCATTATATTCACCCACTCAGGTAATTAAAAAAAAAATCCACCTCGTAAGATCTTATCGTAAAAATCATCTAAATCATTACATCTTTTTATTTTTTATTCAGAGTGATCGACCAGTTATAATTTTAGACACTTAATTAGATTTTTTTAAAGGAATATTTTAGGATTATCTGAAGAATAACCCACCTGATGATTTAAACACCTTTTATTACTACCTGGGTGGGGGGGTGAGGTAGGATAGGTTAGGTTAGGCTAGGTTAGATTAAGGTTAGATTAGATTAGATTAGGTAAGGTTGTGTTAAGCTTTATTATATTTGGTTTGGTTAGGTTAGGTTAGGTTAGGTTAGATTAGATTAAGGTTAGATTAGATTAGGTAAGGTTGTGTTAAGCTTTATTATATTTGGTTTGGTTTGGTTAGGTTAGGAGGACTGGAGAAATAATGGACAGAAACAGCAGAGAGTCGAAGGCAAAGTGTGATAAAAGATGAAACAAATTAAATAAATAAAAAATAGAGACATCAATTTTAGAAAACGAGCTGAGCATAAAGGGGAGACTAATGCAAAAAATTAAAATGAAAACTGTTTGAGGAAAAAACAGTAGAAATTTAAGTTTTACGACGTAAATATGATTAATTAAACCAGTAAACGTAAAATATTAAACACAAAAAAACCCATACATACATACATACACTTCCAATGTGTAATTAATCCAACAGAGATGGAAGGGAGAGATGAAACTGCAGTACCCGTCTTACTGGTTACCTGGACAGCGTATTAATAGGCCAGAAAGATCAAAGGTCTTTTTTGATTGGCTGGCTGATTACTTCCATTAATCATTAAGTGAGTTTCATTTAACACTCTTGCGACAGCGTCTACCTGTAATGCGGCTGTACCTCTTTTGACTCTGAGTAGAGAGTCAGGAGTAGAGAGTCAGGAGTAGAGAGTCAGGAGTAGAGAGTCAGGAGTAGATAAGATAAAGAGAAAAGTAGATAGTTACACCAGATCAAATGAGAGAGAGAGAGAGAGAGAGAGAGAGAGAGAGAGAGAGAGAGAGAGAGAGAGAGTTTATAGATACGAGCATTAATCTATATTCAATAATCTCTCTCTCTCTCTCTCTCTCTCTCTCTCTCTCTCTCTCTCTCTCTCTCTCTCTCTCTCTCCCTCTCTCACCAACCCCTTATTCTCTCTCCACTATGCCTCCTATCTTTTCCCACCCTCTCTCTTTTCCTCACTTCCCTCTCCCAACCCCTCCACTCACCCCTCCTCCCTCCTCACTTCCTTCTCCTAACTCCACTTTTTCCTTCCATCCACCACCTCCCTCTCCCACCCTCTCCTCACTTCTCTTCACCTCTCCTCACTTCTCTCCCTTCCCTCACCTCTCCTCACTTCTCATCCCCCTCCCTCACCTCTCCTCACTTCTCATCCCCCTCCCTCACCTCTCCTCACTTCTCTCCCTTCCCTCACCTCTCCTCACTTCTCTCCCTTCCCTCACCCTCTCCTCACGTCTCTTCACCTATCCTCACCACACCTACCCCACATTCACCTGAAGCATCCATTTTTTTTTACACTTTATTTGTCTCACTAAATTAATTTATTTTTTTTCCCACAAGTTTTCAGACATAAAGAGAGACGTAAAGGTCATTGGGAAACATTGAAAGGATGTGAGTTAGTATGGTCATTTGGGTATGATGGATTGTTAATTACCAGGTATGAAGGGTAATTACTGCTAGGTATGAAGGGTAATTACTACTAGGTACGATTGTTAATTACTGCTAGGTGTTATTGAAGAGAGTGATTGGTGATGTGATGTGATTTTTGCTGATGTGTTTTGTCGAGCGGTCGTACAGTACATACATACATCGATACATACATACAAAAACGCACCTACTGTTTGTACACACACACACACACACACACACACACACACACACACACACACACACACACACACACACACTCCACCCTTCTTCTAGATTAGGAAACTCTTCGTCCCAGCACAGTCTGGAGAGTTAGTAAGAGAGTTTTACTGGAGGTCCAAGTTAGTGGAAGAAACTTATACAAAAGCACCTTTATACTTTATACAATGTCCTTTATTCCTTATATAAGCCATGTGTCACCCTATATAAGCCATGTGTCACCCTATATAAATCCTGTCACCCTATATAAGCCATGTGTCACCCTATATAAGCCATGTGTCACCCTGTATAAGCCATGTGTCACCCTTTATAAGCCATGTGTCACCCTATATAAGCCATGTGTCACCCTGTATAAGCCATGTGTCACCCTATATAAGCCATGTGTCACCCTATATAAGCCATGTGTCACCCTATATAAGCCATGTGTCACCCTATATAAATCCTGTCACCCTATATAAGCCATGTGTCACCCTATATAAGCCATGTGTCACCCTGTATAAGCCATGTGTCACCCTTTATAAGCCATGTGTCACCCTATATAAGCCATGTGTCACCCTGTATAAGCCATGTGTCACCCTATATAAGCCATGTGTCACCCTATATAAGCCATGTGTCACCCTATATAAGCCCTGTGTCACCCTATATTAAGCTATGTGTCACCCTGTATAAGCCATGTGTCACCCTATATAAGCCATGTGTCACCCTATATAAACCCTGTGTCACCCTATATTAAGCCATGTGTCACCCTGTATAAGCCATGTGTCACCCTATATAAGCCATGTGTCACCCTATATAAGCCCTGTGTCACCCTATATAAGCCATGTGTCACCCTATATAAGCCGTGTCACCCTATATTAAGCCATGTGTCACCCTGTATAAGCCATGTGTCACCCTATATAAACCCTGTGTCACCCTATATAAGCCATGTCACCCTGTATAAGCCATGTGTCACCCTATATAAGCCATGTGTTACCCTATATAAACCCTGTGTCACCCTATATAAGCCATGTGTCACCCTATATAAACCTTGTGTTACCCTATAAGCCCTCTATCACCCTATAAGCCCTGTGTCCCTCTATATAAGCCCTGTATCACCCTATAAGACCTGTATCACCCTATATTAAGCCATGTGTCACCCTATATAAGCCATGTGTCACCCTATATAAGCCATGTGTCACCCTATATAAGCCATGTGTCACCCTATATAAGCCCTGTGTCACCCAATATAAGACCTGTATCACCCTATATAAACCTTGTATCACCCTATATAACCCCTGTGTGCCTCTATATAAGACCTGTATCACCCTATATAACCCCTGTGTCCCTCTATATAAGCCCTGTGTCACCCTATATAAACCTTGTGTCACCCTATATAACCCCTGTGTCCCTCTATATAAGCCCTGTGTCACCCTATATAAACCTTGTGTCACCCTATATAAACCTTGTGTCACCTATATAACCCCTGTGTGCCTCTATATAAGACCTGTATCACCCTATATAACCCCTGTGTCCCTCTATATAGCCCCTGCGTCCCTCTATATAAGACCTGTATCACCCTATATAACCCCTGTGTCACTCTATATAACCCCTGTGTGCCTCTATATAAGCCCTGTATCACCCTATAACCCCTGTGTCCCTCTATATAAGCCCTGTATCACCCTATATAACCCCTGTGTCCCTCTATATAAGACCTGTATCACCCTATATAAACCTTATCACCCTATATAACCCCTGTGTCCCTGTATATAAGACCTATCACCCTATATAAGCCTTGCCACCCTGACCAAATGCCATGTTTTCAACCAGACAGAATGGAGTCGAGGCAGAAATGGCTGAAAGAGGTTGCCATGGTGATATCTGCCGTGGCACCCTTCTTGTTTCTTGTTTTGTGATATTATTTTATATTTATTTATTTATTTACTTATTATTATCATTATTATTATTTTTATTATTATTATTATTATTTTACGTGTAACAGTATTTAAGAATCATCCGAAATAAAAGGTCTGTTTGTTTTTCTTCAGATATTAGAAATAATTTATAAAATATATATTTGTTTTAGAGATGGAATAAAAAAATAATAATAATAATAAGTCCGTTATTTTTCTCACGGAATGAAAAAAAAAGTTGGGATTTATTCAGATAAAATAAAAATAAAAAACATTTTTTCTTCATACAATTAATGTTTAAAACTTGGTCGTTTGATGCCCCGAGTTTTAATTTATTATACAAGGAGGAAACTGCTTAAAATACCTTAACATATATTACATAAGAGTCAAAGAGAGTTTATGGGCCGTTAATAATGTTTTGTGTTGTGTTGTGTCGTGAGGTTTGTTATGTTGTATTGTGTTGTGTTATTAGTTGTGTTGTGTTGTTTGTTGTGTTGTTTGTTGTGTTGTGTTGTTTGTTGTGTTGTGTTGCATTGTTTGTTGTGTTGTGTTCTAGTGATTGTTTTGTGTTTTGTTGCGCTGTGTTTTGTGTCGCGTCGTGTTGCGTTGTGTTGTATTACGTTGTGTTGTGTTGTATTACGTCTGTTGTGTTGTATTACGTTGTGTTGTGTTGTATTACGTCTGTTGTGTTGTATTGTGTTGTGTTTTGTTCTGTTCTATTGTTTTGTGTTGTGTTGTAATGTATTATATTGTGTAGTGTTGTGTTGTATTATGTTATGTTGTGTTGTGTTGCGTTGTGGTCGTTATGTTGTGTTGTATTTTATGGTGTTGTGTTGTATTGCATCGTATTGTTATGCACTCTGTTATGTTGCACTGTGTTGTGATGTGTTGTATTATAGTGTTGCATTGTATTGAGTCCAAATGATCTAAAACACACACTCACTTCTCCTCTCACTCAACAAACACTAGTGACTTGAAAATGGCGTCGATATTGAACCAAGACTCTACCTTGAGTGTGTTCTCCCTCTCTCTCTCTCTCTCTCTCTCTCTCTCTCTCTCTCTCTCTCTCTCACACACACACACACTTAACAAAAATCTAATTTAAAACCCTCGTCCTACTTTCTTGAAATTTTACAAACTCACCTCCCATTTTCTATAATATGTTAAGCTGCCTTATGAGGGACTACCATCCTAATATATTCTCCCACACACACACACACACACACACACACACACACACACACACACACACTTATAAACAAGCGCAGTGTTTTGCCTACTGTATGTGTCCCATAAGTTAGTAATATGTTCCTTAATTTCTTCCTTAACTTTCAACATTAGCTAACTTTTCTCGGTTAAACTTTGGTAAACTTGCACGAGACTTTGTGTGTGTGTGTGTGTGTGTGTGTGTGTGTGTGTGTGTGTGTGTGTGTGTGTGTGTGTGTGTGTGTGTGTGTGTCCTCGCGACAAGAAGCGTATCGACACATCATGCTATATAGTCCAGGTTATGATGTTACTTTCCTGTAAAATTCGACTTTAAGGATGACGGTGGTATAGCACTTTATGGATGACCGAGCTTTCTTTATAACCTATACATACAAATGCCTAAAGTCAGATGCTGTATTTACTAGGTAGATGATGTAGGTTCCACACACACACACACACACACATATATCCTTGACCACCGAAGGGTCAAGACGTACCTGGCGCTCCTCTGGGAGCAGCCAGGTCAACTGTTAAGTTGGCCCATACCAACCCCCTCCCCTGAATCCTTCTCCCCACCGGAATATCAACAAGTTCTCGCCAGAAGTTACAATTTCAATTAGGAAAGTAATGGAACCAGTGTTAAACAGAGGTGAACATTGGTGAACAGTGCTTAAGTCAGTGAGAACAACTCAACAGTAACAGTCGTACCCAAGTTAACCTTCACACAGTGAGGTCCAAGGTACCCAATGATAACGGCCCGTGAGACCCAACAACCAGCGATGTGTTAATCCGTCTACGATAGGAAGGCCTGGGACCACACCTCACTCATATAACACCATCTGTGAGGGAATTACTACACCACGTGATGCCCCTCATAACACCATCTGTGAGGGAATTATTACACCACGTCAGGCCTCTCATAACACCATCTGTGAGGGAGTTACTACATCACGTCAAGTCCCTCATAACACCATCTGTGAGGGAATTACTACACCACGTGAGTTCCCTCATAATACCATCTGTGAGGGAATTACTACACCACGTGATGCCCCTCATAACACCATCTGTGAGGGAATTACTACACCACGTCAGGCCCCTCATAACACCATCTGTGAGGGAATTACTACACCACGTCAGGTCCCTCATAACACCATCTGTGAGGGAATTCGTACACCACGTGATGCCCCTCATAACACCATCTGTGAGGGACTTACTACACCACGTGAGGCCCCTCGTAACACCATCTATGAGGGAATTACTACACCACGTGAGGCCCCTCATAACACCATCTGTGAAGGAATTACTACACGTGAGGCCCCTCATAACACCATCTGTGAGGGAATTACTACACCACATCAGGTCCCTCATAACACCATCTGAGGAAACTACTACACCACATAGGTCCCTCCTAACACCATCTGGGAGAGAGTTACTACACTACGTGTTTGCTGTTCAACACCTACATTAATCTGAATGTTCACTGTATGTTCTTTTACCTATCTCTAATGAAGGCTTTTGTTAAACCACCAATGTATGTAATAAGTCATTTATGTCCAATGTATATTTTCAGCCTTCGGGCTGCAGAATTTTTTCAATAAACCGTTAATTATTATTATTATTATTATACACACACACACACACACCACACACACACACACACACACACACACACATACACAGACACACACACATACATACACACACACACACACACACACACACACACACACACACACACTGACGGGTTTCTTACATAATCCAAAATTCTTAATCACCTATCACCTTCACCTCTTAATATAACTAAACAGAGCCAACACAACAACATGATTAATCATGCACTCTTATTATATCTCTCCCTATAACACCCACGTCATCACCTAGCCCGAAGACATTACATTATATTACATGGTGTATCTTTTCTCTGTGTAAAGAGACAAGAGTTATGGCATCATGGAGCGAACTACCAGCGTCAATACCGAGACCCAAGACGCTAATTCTCTCTCCCTCTCCCTCACCCTCCCTCTCTTTCCCTCACTTAATCAACAAAGATGGCTAATATTGCCTTAAGTCTTGGCTGTTATGATTAGAATATGGCAAACAGTGTGGTACTATCTCATTACCACAGGTACACACACACACACACAGCTGTGGCCTTGCATGAATCTTGTGCATCGCCCCCACGTCACAGGTAAACACGGTTAAAGGTATATGTATGTATGTATGTATGTATGTATGTATGTGTGTGTGTGTGTGTGTGTGTGTGCTGAGGTGAAGGCAGGACCCGTGGTGTTGACATGCCCTGTGTAATATCAGGTTTGTACACATACCCTGCCTGGCCGGACCAACACATTACATCTGATTGGTTACTTGTCTTGAGGGAACATGTACCAACATTATTTAAGTTATATATCCGACGGGGATCATGGAATACATTATTATGGAATACATTATTATACTTTACTTGTAAATTTATATATTTACTTCACATAAATTAAAAGATAAAACCAGGTCTCTGAGAAAATATAAATGTGGATAATAATAACTTATCTTCTTCTTTCTTCAACCATTCACACACTCACTCCATCTTGCCTTGATACATGAATGCACCTCTCGTCTCCTCTGGCAGCATCTCTACTCTTGAGGGAGCAACAAGTACTGTACACTCGTCGACCCTTGTGCTGGTGCAGGAGAGAGCAGCGTTTGTTTGTTTGACTGCAGATGTTCATGCACTTCAGAAATGTCCGAAAGGGAGGATTGGCCCCGCAGGTTGACTTTAATCGTATTTCACAGCAAGAAGGAAAGTTCGGTATTACAACATAACGCTACAGTCCACAGCCGAAGGTTATGTTGCTGCGGGTGACACCTGACAGCCGCCAGCCCAGGAAAAAAATTTTCTTTTGTCTTTACACGACAAGTGAAGCCCATGACATGAGATGTTTATATACGTCACACACACACACACACACACACACACACACACACACACAAACACACACTAAAACACGCACACATCCATACATCACACTGAACCTCTACTCGGCCCGGTGCCCATAGTGCGAAGCAGGAGCACTACCACGGAGCTACCGAGTGTTAAAAACTGCAGACCTGTTCGAGTGTAATGGACTGCCCATTCATCCTAACACAGGCCTCGTGGGTCTCAGAGGGACAGAGAGCCTTGACACCCACCAACCCAGAAGTAACTTTTCACCAACTCCCTGATACTGACTCTCCTACCAGGCGCTGAGCAGCGGTTACACTCCCCTCGAGGAACGTGTCAACAACTGCCCGTAGTGAGGATGAGAACGAGGCGTGAGTCACCATTGGGTCACACACCTGGCCTCTCTAATTCGACATTTAGCAGATGAATAAAGAATCATTTTATTTATTTTCATATCATTTATGTCGAGGATAAGAATTCTCTTTTTCTCGGCTTTGGTTCTGGTCGTAATTGGTGAAGTCGACAGGTGGGGAGGCGTCCCTTTTGTTCGTCTTTGATACACTGGGCCTTTGTGTGTGGTTCATCCCCGCGGAAATCAAAGACTGTTTCTTTCAATACTGGCGAGTGACGTTGAGAGCGTAAAGTTGAGAGGCGCCGCTGTAAGAGAGTCCATGAGGCCGAGTTAGACGTAGCCACAAGGAACAGTCATCCCACCGCCCCACCTGTTTGACACGGACAAACAGCTGGGGCCAACACCAGTCAGCAGGGAAATGTTAGCTTGTCGTGAGAGTGTAGCAGCAGAGGCGAGGGACGGCACCTCTCATGCTTGAGTAAGGTCAAGTGGCACGCTTACCCTCCTCCAGCACCAATCAAAAGGTGAAATAACAGTTGAGGCTCGACTTACACTCTGCTCTTTTTTTATCACTCAAGCAACAGACTGTGAATTTTGCCTTGAGCCAAAACGATAATATGTCTGGACCTCTTCACCAACAACAACAATACACTCTTGTCATCATACACAGAACACTTAGCTAATCTTTCATTCCATACACACTCTCAAAAACAAAATCCCGAAATAGTCAACACCCCAATCTGTAAAAAAAAACAAAAACACAAACAATAACAATGCCAAATCCCCAACGGGTCATAAGTGCCGCCAGCTTATTATCATATCCTTTACCTGCAGCGAAGAGCCGGGATGAGCACCTGCATGTCGCTAATGACTTAATCACCTGTTGACATGGCGACATAATCCCCCCCAGGGTCGTGCTCGTCATTCCTCCACCACTTCAAGATATTTCCACGGATTAAAATTATGTTACAGTGTCGTGAGATGATATTACCACGACCTACAGCAAAATTCCGACGTCTGAAGCAATATTCTCACGACACGAGCAATATTCCCACGTTACGAACAATATTCCCACGGTGCGAGCAATAATCCCACGTTACGAACAATATTCCCACGACACGAGCAATATTCCCGCGATACGAATTATATTCCCACGATACGAGCAATATTCCCGCGATACGAATAATATTCCCACGATACGAGCAATATTCCCACGATTCGAGCAAAATTCCCACGATACGAGCAATATTCCCACGATACGAGCAATATTCCCACAAGCACGAGAAAATTATTACCTCCATCTGAGACACAAAAGAAACGCCACAACCCGGAAAAATTAACCCAATAAGTGAGAGAAGTAGGTAAACAAAAGCCTTGAAGACACCCCCCTTTCCCTCTCTACCAAATTGTACTCAACCCCCCCACGCCCTCCCCCCTCTCTCCCTCTAACAAATCGTACTCAAAACCCCCCACATACCCCAGTCCCCTCTTTCCCCACCAAACCGTACTCAAGACCTCCCCTACGAAACTGTACTCAAGAACCCCCCCCATACCCTCCCCACCCAACCCACCCACCCACCAAACTGTACTCAAGATTCCCACCTACTCCACACCCACCTTACCATGCTCAAGATCCACCCCACCCCCCTCCTCACCCACCCCCCCACCAAACTGTGCTCTAATATCACCAGATTAAACGAACCGTGAGAGTGAACCAAGTTTACACGATTCGATTAAACTTCATTTTCAGCAGCGGCCATGTGGGAAATTGCCCCCCCCCCCCCCATCCACCCCCCCCCTTCCCCTTATCTCCTCACCCCTCCCCCTCACCACGAATAAAATAGGCGAAGGTAGATAGCCATTACGATCCTTTAGGAGAGTCATGTATATATCGTGTTCCTAATTACTCCTAAGTTCATTATCTTCCCATCTCAGGTCAATTAGGTGTTGGAGGTCATTATTGGTCTAGCTACATTAATGTCCAATGGGGTCATTGACATTTTATTGATCATTAATGTTTCGTTTTAGTAGTAGTGAGGGTTGTGTGGTATTATTAATGATTGTTAAGGTCATTAGGGTAGTTTGAGAGGATGTGGGCCATTAATATTGTTTTTTGGTCATTATAGGTTTAGGTCATTAATGATGTTGATTGGAAACTAGAGTCACTCCTCCAGGTCAGTATCACTCCAGGTCACTATCACTCCAGGTCACTATTATTTCAGGTCACTATCACTCCAGGTCACTATTATTTCAGGTCACTATCACTCCAGGTCACTATTATTTCAGGTCACTATCACTCCAGGTCACTATCATTTCAGGTCACTATCACTCCAGGTCACTATTATTTCAGGTCACTATCACTCCAGGTCACTATCACTCCAGGTCACTATTACTCCAGGTCACTATTATTTCAGGTCATTATTATTTCAGGTCACTATCACTCCAGGTCATTATTATTTCAGGTCACTATCACTCCAGGTCACTATTATTTCAGGTCACTATCACTCCAGGTCACTATTATTTCAGGTCACTATCACTCCAGGTCATTATTATTTCAGGTCACTATCACTCCAGGTCACTATTATTTCAGGTCACTATCACTCCAGGTCACTATCACTCCAGGTCACTATTACTTCAGGTCACTATCACTCCAGGTCACTATCACTCCAGGTCACTATCACTCCAGGTCACTATCACTCCAGGTCATTATTATTTCAGGTCACTATCACTCCAGGTCACTATTATTTCAGGTCACTATCACTCCAGGTCACTATCACTTCAGGTCACTATTACTTCAGGTCACTATCACTCCAGGTCACTATCACTCCAGGTCACTATCACTCCAGGTCACTATCACTCCAGGTCACTATTATTTCAGGTCAGTGTTGCTCCGAGCTAGAGAAACAATCTGGTGAGGCGATGATGTTTTTATCCTTCACGGCTGAGCGGGTGAGGAGGGAAGGAGGGAAGGAGGGAAGGGGGGGACTGGAAGGATGGAGGGAAGAAGGAAAGGGGAAGGAGAGACACTGGAGAGAGGGAGGGGGTAGAGGGGAAACTTGAGGGAATGAGGAAACGAGGAAGGAAGGGAGGGAGGGAGGGAGGGAGGGAGGGAGGAAGGAAGGAAGAAAGGAAGGAAGGAAGGAAGGGAACATCACGGCACAAAGTTAAGCTACAATTTGTCCTTCTTGTTCACTGTCATAATGTCATTAATTCTTCACAACTTCTTGCCAAGTATTCAACTCAATTTTTTCCCTCTTGTCTTTGATTCTGGACACACACACACACACACACACACACACACACACACACACACACACACACCACTTATAAACTTATATGGTAGAAACTAAAATATTATTATCATTATCATTATTATTATCATTATTATTATTATCATTATTGGTAGTAGTAATAGTAATAGTAGTAGTAGTAGTAGTTGTAGTAGTAGTAGTAGTAGTAGTAGTAGTAGTAGTAGTAACACTTTCATTACATAGTTTAGTAAGTGAAACATGGGGACCAAACACCGTAGACTCCACACAGGCGAGCAACACTACCATAAAAAATAACAGAATTACTACACATAAAACAGGATTAAGTAGTACCTTCTGAACAACAAATACAGGAAAAAACAAACATTAACTATTTATTATACATTTTAGTGACAATAATACCGGGTGATAAAAAGAAGGATATTGCCGTAGAAAAATAAAAGGTGTATAATTAAGGATTGAAGTATAATTTAGGTTTTATCTGTAATTATATTTTTAGTTGTTGTGTAGGAAAGACAATATGTGTGTGTGTGTGTGTGTTAATCCAGTTTCAATCTTTAAAACAGACACACACACACACACGAAAAAAAAACACAACTTTTCCCCCCCCACCCTGGACGGCGAGGACAAAACACTGTGGCTTTCTGACCAAGCAATTTTATTCCCTCACAGGCAATAAAATATAGCTACCAATTTGTCCAGTTGTTGCCGCTACTGTCTCACTGTTTTCCCTTTGATACTGTGTGTGTGTGTGTGTGTGTGTGTGTGTGTGTGTGTGTGTGTGTGTTCTGTCTATTTGTTTACCCTCCTCCCTCACTCGGTCTTCTTCTCCTCCTCCTCTTCTTCCTCCTCTCTCCTCTTCCCATTCCTTGTTCCCTCCTCCTCCTTCTCCTTGCTCCCTATTAGCCGTTCCTCCGTCACCTCCTCCTCCCTTCTCCTTCACCCTCCTCTTGTTCCCTAAGGCCACCTCCTCCCCCTCCCTCTTGTTCCTTCCACCCAAACTGTCTTCCTCCTTCCTTCTGCTCTCTACGATCGCTTTCTCTTCCCGCTCCCTTCCCCCCGAGGCCTTCTGCTACTCCACCCTCCTTCTCTTCCCTTCCCCCTCCTTCCCTTCCATGACCTGATGGAAGGAATATTTCTTCACAACTTGTTATTTATTGGGAAAAAAATTATCGGAAAAAAATTGAAAAACAATATTAATATCTTCCTATTTTTATACTCTGGGAAAATACATCGATGGGAAAAAATATCAAAGAAAAATAGTATTATTTTTTGGGGGCGGGGGCAGGGGGGGGGGCGGGGGGGGGGGGGAGAGTATCAAAAACAATATTGATAATTTTGAAGTGGATGCCCTAACTTTCTTCCTCAGGTCTATAGATAAACATTATAAGAAATCAAATAAACAAACACATCAGGTAGGTATGTTGATAGTTAAACTGTCAGCAAAATCTTACATGCAGGTCTGGAACTTCAATTAACGACATAGAGTCACAGTAACCACAGAGCCATATAGAGCCACAGTGCCAAAGAGCCATATACAGCCACAGTGCCAAAGAGCCATAGTGCCAAAGAGCCATAGCGCCAAATATAATCGCAGTGCCAAATAGAGCCATAATGCCACAGAACCATATAGAGCCACAGTGCCAAAGAGCCATATAGAGCCACAGTGTCAAAGAGCCATATAGAGCCATAGTGCCAAAGAGCCATAGCGCCAAATATAATCGCAGTGCCAAATAGAGCCATTATGCCACAGAACCATATAGAGCCACAGTAACAGACGCAAATAGAGCCACAGTAAATGAGGAGAGACAGAGGTAGAGGCGACAGGTGAGAACTTGTGTGGCTTCTTGGGAAGGTGAGAGACGTATTGTGTCTCGTCCCCTGCCTTATGGTGCCTCTGGGGGCCGTGTGTGTGTTGGTGTACGTACAGTATGTATGTATGCATGCATGTATGTATGTATGTATGTATGTATGTATGTATGTATGTATATGTATGTATGTATGTATGTATGTATGTTTGCATGTACGTATGTATGTATGTATGTATGTATATGTGTGTGTGCATCACTTTTAGATTGGCACATCATATTGAGGCGTGGAACAGCAGGAGAAATATACGCAGTTGAACACAAAACTTGGCCGTCGAGTCTGCTACAGCAATATCGGGGAAACAGTTATCGAAATATCGTCTAGAGTGATGCAATAACACACACACACACACACACACACACACACACACACACACACACACACACACACACGGTCTTAAGGAAAATTGTATTCTTTGGGGAAAAAAATCGTTCACAGTAATGGTTACAATTAGAATTTATAATGTGGATTTATATCGTTAGGTATAAAGTGAATGTGTATGTATGTATGTATGTATGTGTGTGTGTGTGTGTGTGTGTGTGTGTGTGTGAGAATCATATTTGACGGTTAAGGTTTACACACACAGATGAAGGTAAAAGAAAGAAAGAAAGAAGTGTACCAATTCTATCTTATCCTAGCCTGAAGTCACACACACACACACACACACACACACACACACACACACACACACACGCACGCACACACACACACACACACACAGCATCAGGCGTCGTTCACTCCATAAATATAGGTCATAAGCTCTTTGATGTGTCAGATATACAGAACATTCCCCTAGACCTCACACAAGGACGGGTCTATTTTAGTACGAGGCAGTGAACGGTGGGGTGAGTCCTGCCTCCCTTTGTGTCGTTCTGGTCACCTCGGTCTAAAAAAATAAAAGTCAAATAAAAAATATATAAAAACATCATCTATGCCATAAGAGAAGCGTATCTATACCTTAAAACCCTCATCTATGCCTTAAAACTCTCATCTATGCCTTAAAAACCTTCATCTATGCCTTAAAACTCTCATCTATGCCTTAAAAACCCTCATCTATGCCTTAAAACCCTTCATATATGCCTTAAAAACCTTCATCTATGCCTTAAAAACCCTCATCCATAGCTTTTTGAGAACGACCACACTTCACCTGTGCATTTACCTGCCACTAGCTGGGAAAAAAATATTAATTATTATTATTTTTTTTTTTTACCGAGTTGAAACAGATTCCATGAAAGTGAGTCTTGGTGTCATTGGGATATTATGTGTCCTAATTAAAAAAATAAATAAAAATAAACTGAAAGGTATAAAAACAAATTGATAATGAACGATAACTATAACAATTACAACCTGTTATAATATTTGAAATTTCCTTACAACCTTCCCCAAGACGAACAACAACAACAACAACCACCACCTCATAACAATACTCAGTTACAACACCTTAATTAATCAAAACCAACCTACAACACTGTATTACTAAACATATTAAAAACTTCACAACACTACAACCTACAACACATCCTCGGGGTAATTTACAACATTCATCACCACGAGACCAAACTCCTTCCCCCTTTCCACCCAACACGCTCCCTCTATCCCACCCGTTCCCCCTCCTCTTCCCCCCTTCCCTCCCCGATCTCCCAACCCTTCACAAGCTCCCCACTCCCTTCCTCCCCCCACGCGCCCCCTACCCCCTCCCACACGCGGCTCCTCATTAACAACCCACACCCGAAAAAAAAAGGGAGGAAGAAATTGAACAATGAAGCCTCAGTTAGCGTGTCATCGAGGAGAGAAAATATGTATGTAAGAGGTGAGGTGTTGGGTGTGCAGAGTGGTGACTGGGACACGGTATAAATGGAGTAATGGCGAGAGGAGAGGGAGGGGGAGAGGGAGGGGGGAGGAGTGGAGAGGAGGGGGGGAGGGGGAAGCGAAGGAGAGGTGGAGGCAAGAAAAAGTCTCTCTCTCTCTCTCTCTCTCTTTCTCTCTCTCTCTCAGGTGTGAAAACATGCGAGATCCACTTGACGTGAATTGCTGCAGGTGTATAAAAAGGGGGCAGGTAAATTACAGCTGGTCATGGGTATTCATCACAAACTCCAAGTATATATATATAACGCACTTGACTACCATTCATTGCAGGTGTATGACATGTGAACACCAAATTGATATGATTCACTTCAGGTATAAGAGACTGAACACCAACTGAAGTGAATCACCTCAGGAATAAACCAAACGAACACCATCTGACATGACTCACTTCAGGCATAAAACACTGAACCACAAATTAAGTGAATCCTCTCAGGATTTAGGAATAAACCAAACGAACCCCCCGAAGTTGACATGACTCACTTCAGGTATACATATGATTCTGACTATTGATATGAGTCACGTCAAATCCCCCGACCGAAACACGACCTGTCATCCGTCACGTGATCGCCGCCTGTGTGAGTGTTGGTAATAGTGTGTGTACGTGACGGCCAGAGTCGAGAACGGATCGTAAATTTAGTCATTCTAGTGATTGGTTGTGTAGGAGGAGATTGTCACACACACACACAAACACACACACACACACACACACACACACACACACACACACAAAAACCCCTCTCTCACACACACACAACCCCCCCCCCTCTCTCTCTCTCATTCACCCTTTCTTCCCAGCTCACGTTCATTCTCATCCTCTTATGTCTTTCATTCCCATTATCTTTCTTACCCAGTATTATCATTCCATTCCTTCCTCTCATTTCCTTTTTCTCTTATCTACCCCTTTCTCATCCTATATTTTACCAGTTTCTAATTCTCTTTACCACCACCTCTCTCTCTTCCTCCTTTCCCTCTCCCTTCAGCTACTTAAATCACCCCACAATAACCAATAATTGCAATAACTGTCGGAAAATGCCAATCCCCGGTAAGCGTTTCTCTAATGTAAACACAGTTGCATCTATAATCCTGACACGTTCGTAAATATAGTATCCGGATTCAGGGGTCCAGTGTTATGTTAGGTATCTGGCCTGGCTCCGGATTCCGCTCCTTTACACTAAATATCTCGACCGGAGCAACGAATTTGTTTGCTTAAATTGCATCCCCGTTGAGAGGATCATGTCTGCAATTGCAATTTACGATAGATATTGCATTTAAGGTTTTTGTATATTATTTTTGCGGGCAAGATATAGTTGCAACTTTTAATATTATTTTCTAACACTATAATTATTACCTCTAGCCTAATTAATTAATGTTTTTTTTAAATATAATTTCCCAGATAAAATTCTATCTTCAATAATGGTGATTTTTTTTTTTAGGGGGGGGAGGGAGGGGGGGAGGGGGGAGGGGGCAATAATTTCGGGATAATTACAACGAAAAGAATATAATTCATCGTCTTAGCATAATTACTACACAGCACAATTACTTAAATGTCTCCAGTATTAAGCGTTTTAGTGTTGCTTCAGTTTTTACTTTTATTTTTGACCCTAGAGAATTATAGCTCTAACTGTGTAATATTCTGCTCATGTTTGGTGTTGTTTGATGTTTTCTTTTATTTAACGACAAAAATACTGTTAAATATTACGGAAAAGGTCTCTCTCTCTCTCTCTCTCTCTCTCTCTCTTTATTAATGTCTCTCTTCCCTCTCTCTCTCTCGTTCTCTCTCTCTTCTTCCTCCTCTTTGTTCCTCCCCCTCTGTCTGTCTGTCTGTCTGTCTCTTTACTAATATATCTCTCTTCCCCCCCTTTCTCTCGTTCTCTCTTTCTTCCTCCTCTGTCTCTGTCTCCGTCTCCCCTTTCTCTGTGTCTCCCTCTTCCCCCTCCCAACACTGTACACCTTTTTGTTTATATATAAAACTCTAATTATCCACTAAGACCATAACCACACGAGTCGCCCAACATAATTAACATGATGATGGTGGTGATAATTCTCCTCATGTTACCTCTAATACCACGTACATTTGGGAGTTATAAGAGGGAGGTGTTCTTTTTGTTATTCTTCTGTTCTTCTCCTAATGACTTATGTTCTTCTGTTCTTCTCTTATTGACTTATGTTCTCTTGAGGGTGCAGCTAGTAGGGTTAAACACAAAGGGCTTCAGTTGTTGTTATAATGAGATCACCTGAAGATTTGTTCATCCCCCCCCCCCTCCCCTCGCTTAAAGGTTAATCTAACTTAACCTAACCCAATGTAATCTACTGTACCAAAAGCTAAGCTAACCTAACCTAACCTAACCTAACCTAACCTAATCTAACTTAACCTAACCCAATGTAATCTACCGTACCAAAAGCTAACCTAACCTAACCTAACCTAACCCAATGTAATCTACTGTACCAAAAGCCAATCTAACCTAACCGAAACCTTATTTAACTTAACCTAACCTAACCTAACTTGACATTAACCTAACCTAACTTAACTTAATCTAACCTAACCTGACTACTCGCCTCACCTGCTGTCTTTCACCTAGACTACTCGCCTCACATGTTCCCCTCACCTGTTTCACTTGCACCCGTCACCTACGCCTTTACCCTCGCCAGATCTCTTCCCCTCACCTACTGCTGCACTCAACCTGTTACCCTACCTACCCCCCCTCCCCTCACCTACTGCTGCACTCACCTGTTACCCTACCTACCCCCCTCCCCCCTCACCTACTGCTGCACTCACCTGTTACCCTACCTACCCCCCCCCTCACCTACTGCTGCACTCACCTGTTACCCTACCTACCCCCCCTCCCCTCACCTACTGCTGCACTCACCTGTTACCCTACCTACCCCCCCTCCCCTCACCTTCTGCTGCACTCACCTGTTACCCTACCTACCCCCCCTCCCCTCACCTACTGCTGCACTCACCTGTTACCCTACCTACCCCCCCTCCCCTCACCTACTGCTGCACTCACCTGTTACCCTACCTACCCCCCCTCCCCTCACCTTCTGCTGCACTCACCTGTTACCCTACCTACCCCCTCCCCTCACCTCACCTACTGCTGCACTCACCTGTTCCCCCCTCCCCCTCACCTGTACATCACACTGTATTCAAACAAAGAATAATCCAGAGGTATGATGTCTGTTGTGTCGTCAAAAAAAAAACAAAACTGAACAATGTTTGGATCATACGAGCTTTAGAAACTAACTACACAGACAACAATAACAATAATAAAACAACAAAAAAAAACAATATGTACAACAATAAACACAAGAAAGAACAAATACAAAACAAAAACTAACAGCAAAAAAACAAGAAAATAAATACATAGAACACAAAGTACAAAAACAACATCAATAAAACCAACAGAGAGAGAGAGAGAGAGAGAGAGAGAGAGAGAGAGAGAGAGAGAGAGAGAGAGAGAGAGAGAGAGAACAATAACAGGCAGACATCAACAATTACAGGGGCACATGACAGCAACAATACCCGGGAGACAATTAGTAAGTGTTGACGAAGTTGAACAAAGTTGTGTAGTGTTGGTAATGGCTGTTAGTGTACAGAGAGAGAGAGAGAGAGAGAGAGAGAGAGAGAGAGAGAGAGAGAGAGAGAGAGAGAGAGAGAGAGAGAGAGAGAGAACAATAACAGGCAGACATCAACAATTACAGGGGCACATGACAGCAACAATACCCGGGAGACAATTAGTAAGTGTTGACGAAGTTGAACAAAGTTGTGTAGTGTTGGTAATGGCTGTTAGTGTACAGAGAGAGAGAGAGAGAGAGAGAGAGAGAGAGAGAGAGAGAAAATTAAGAGAGAAAGTGTACCTAAGTTACACACACACACACACACACACACACACACACACACACACACACACACAGACAGACAGACAGACAGACACACACACACACACAGACAGAGACACACACACGCACACACACACACACACAGACAGACAGATAGACAGACACACACACACACAGACAGAGACACACACACAGACAGACAGACAGACAGACAGACACACACACACACACACACACAGACAGACAGACACACACAGACAGACACACACACACACACACACACACACACACAGACAGACAGACAGACAGACACACACACACACACACACAGACACGCACACACAGACAGACAGACAGACAGACACACACACACACACACACACACACACACACACAGACAGACACACACACACAGACAGACACACACACACACACACACACACACACAGACAGACACACACACACACACAGACAGACAGACAGACACACACACACAGATAGACAGACAGACAAACACACACACACACACTCATCAATAACAATTTCTCTCGCCTTTAGTTAATAGTCTTGTTGAAAATGGATGCCGACAGTAATGGGCGAATCTGCCTAATTCATTGGTCCATCTAACTGTGTGGGGTGGCCAGCTATCTGTGAGGGGTGGCCAACTATCTGTGTGGGGTGGCCAGCTATCTGTGAGGGGTGGCCAACTATCTGTGAGGGGTGGCCAGCTATCTGTGAGGGGTGGCCAACTATCTGTGTGGGGTGGCCAACTATCTGTGTGGGGTGGCCAGCTATCTGTGAGGGGTGGCCAACTATCTGTGAGGGGTGGCCAACTATCTGTGAGGGGTGGCCAACTATCTGTGTGGGGTGGCCAGCTATCTGTGTGGGGTGGCCAGTAATTATCTATTTGTGTGGGGTGGCCAGCTATCTGTGTGGGGTGGCCAGCTATATGTGTGGGGTGGCCAGCTATCTGTGTGGGGTGGCCAGCTATCTGTGTGAGGTGGCCAGTAATTATCTATTTGTGTGGGGTGGCCAGCTATCTGTGTGGGGTGGCCAGCTATATGTGTGGGGTGGCCAGCATATCTGTGTGGGGTGGCCAGCTATCTGTGTGGGGTGGCCAGCATATCTGTGTGGGGTGGCCAGTTATCTGTGTGGGGTGGCCAGCTATCTGTGTAGGGTGGCCAGCTATCTGCGTGAGGTGGCCAGCTATCTGTGTAGGGTGGCCAGCTATCTGTGTGGGGTGGCCAGCTATCTGTGTGGGGTGGCCAGCTATCTGTGTGGGGTGGCCAGCTATCTGTGTGGGGTGGCCAGCTATCTGTGTGGGGTGGCCAGCTATCTGTGTGGGGTGGCCAGCTATCTGTGTGGGGTGGCCAACTATCTGTGTGGCGTGGCCAGTAGCTATCTATTTATGTGAGGTGGCCACTAACTATGTATCTATCTATGTAAGGAGGCCAATAATTGTCTAGCTATGTGAGGTGGCCAACTATGTATGTGAGGTGGCCAGTAACTATCTGTCTATGAGAGGTGGCCACTAACTATCTATCTTTGTAAGGTGGCCAATAATTGTCAATCTACGTGAGGTGGCCAGTGATTAATTATCTATCTATGCAAAGTGGCCACTGACCATGTAGGTTGCTAGTACTTCCTACACAATCAAAACACATTGGCCACTTGTTATACAGCACTAAACGTAGACGCAATATTTACTGTATATAAGAACATACGGTATACAGTATCCGGGTTATACTCTTGATATACTGTATAGCACTACTAAGCGACCTGGATATATCAATTTCCCGTATTGGTTTCTATAGTGAGATGACCTCTTGTCCTTGTTATTGTTTTCAGCGGAGGAACACACTCGGGGAAACTGACAATACAAATATGTAAATACGTGTGTGTTGTTAATCTGTCTTTCTGTCTGGTCTGTCTGTCTGTCTGTCTGTCTGGTCTGTCTGTCTGTCTCTCTGTCCTTTTGTCTCTATTTCTCTCTCTCTCTCTCTTACTTTATTTCTCTCCCTCTCGACCAGTCTCTGTCTTTATGCTTTTCTCTATCCATTTATTTCTGTCTTTCCTCTGTCTCTTCGTCTTTCTTTCTAGCACGACTCTCTCTCTCTCTCTCTCTCTCTCTCTCTCTCATGATTAATAGTGAGTATCCAGGCATGAGTTATTACCCCTCAGTGTGTTATTGATATATACGGGTTTGTATTTTAATTATACGTGGGAAGGGGAGTATGCTGGGGGGTGGGGGGTGGGGGGGGTGGGGGGTATACTGCTATATACAGTATACATAAAGGGGTGTGGATATTCAAGCGCGTTTATACATAGCACATACTACAACCTCCCTCATCCACACCTCCGTCAACCACACCACTTCATCCCATCTCCTCCCTCAACCACACAACCTTTCCTCAATCCCACCACCTGAACTACACCACATCCCTCAACCATATTACCTCGCAACCACATCACCGTAACCATGCCAGCTCCGTCAACCACACCATTTCATCCCAGCCTCATCCCTCAATCACACCACCTCAAGCACCACACCACCTCCCTCAATCACACTACCTCAACCACTCCACATCCCTCAACCACAGCCCTCAATCTCACCACCTCAACCACACCACCTGAACTACACCACCTCCTTCAACCACACCACCTCAAGCACCACACCACCTCTCTAAGCCACACTACCTCAACCACACCACCTCCCTAAACCACACCACCTCCCTCAACCACACCACCTTCCTCAACAACACCACCTCCCTCAACCACACCACCTCCCTCAACCACACCAACCTCCCTCAACCACACCAACCTCCCTCAACCACACCACCTCCCTAAACCACACTACCTCCCTCAACCACACCAACCTCCCTCAACCACACCAACCTCCCTCAACCACACCAACCTCCCTCAACCACACCAACCTCCCTCAACCACACCACCTCCCTCAACCACACCAACCTCCCTCAACCACACCAACCTCCCTCAACCACACCAACCTCCCTCAACCACACCAACCTCCTATTAGTTATAAAAAAAAATTCCTTCTAAATTTGTCCTCGAATTTAAAAAAAAAATAAATAAAATAAAAAATATATTGTAATGAAAAAAAAAACTTCGAGAAGATTACTTGGTGACAAAACGTTCTGACACAGGAATAAATTTTAATCCTCTACTGAAATCCTCTTTAGTTTATAAATACCTTGTAGTTTGTAGCAGATATTAAACTTTATAACAGACTCTATTCACGCACTAGAAAATAAAATCTGGAGAAATTGTTAGTAGTTCAGAATTAACAAAAGTGGTTCGGGATTAATAAAAGTGGTTCAGAATTAACAAAAGTGGTTCGGGATTAACAAAAGTGGTTCAGGATTAATAAAAGTGGTTCAGGATTAACAAAAGTGGTTCGGGATTAACAAAAGTGGTTCGGGATTAATAAAAGTGGTTCAGGATTAACAAAAGTGGTTCAGGATTAACAAAAGTGGTTCAGGATTAACAAAAGTGGTTCAGGATTAATAAAAGTGGTTCAGGATTAACAAAAGTGGTTCAGGATTAACAAAAGTGGTTCAGGATTAACAAAAGTGGTTCAGGATTAACAAAAGTGGTTCGGGATTAACAAAACTAGTTCAGGATTAACAAAAGTGGTTCGGGATTAACAAAAGTGGTTCAGGATTAACAAAACTAGTTCAGGATTAACAAAAGTAGTTCAGGAATTAACAAAAGTAGTTCAGGAATTAACAAAAGTAGTATACATTGTTCGTTTATGTTTACGAAATGTTATTGATAGTTTTATATGGAATAATATTAATTACAGATGCTATTTAATTAACCTTATATAGATTAAAGCCTTTTGTGATGGAATTGTTGCTGTTGTTTTTGTTGCTGTTGTTTTTGTGAGATCTTGATTCAGGATATGACAATAGTGAGTCACTTTATCGAAACTACTTAACGAAGTGGTTAACATTACGAGATGGGAAAGTTAAAATAGTTTTCTCGTAGGGTTAAGTTACCGTTCTCAAAGAGTTATGCCACCGTCCTCAAGGAGTTAAACTACCATCCTTATGGAGTTAAACCACCGTCCTTAAAGGGTTAAACCACCGTCCTTAAAGGGTTAAACCACCGTCCTTAAAGGGTTAAACCACCGTCTTCAGGGAGTTAAACTAGCATCTTTAAAGAGTTAAACCACCGTCCTTAAAGAGTTAAACCACCGTCCTCAAGGAGTTAAACTAGCATCCTTAAAGATTTAAACCACCGTCCTTAAAGGGTTAAACCACCGTCCTTAAAGAGTTAAACCACCGTCCTTAAAGGGTTAAACCACCGTCTTCAGGGAGTTAAACTAGCATCTTTAAAGAGTTAAACCACCGTCCTTAAAGAGTTAAGCCACCGTCCTCAAGGAGTTAAACTAGCATCCTTAAAGATTTAAACTACCGTCCTTAAAGGGTTAAACCACCGTCCTTAAAGAGTTAAACCACCGTCCTTAAACGGTTAAACCACCGTCTTCAGGGAGTTAAACTAGCATCTTTAAAGAGCTAAACCACCGTCTTCAGGGAGTTAAACTTGCATCTTTAAAGAGTTAAACCACCGTCCTTAAAGGGTTAAACCACCGTCCTCAAGGAGTTTAACTAGCATCCTTAAAGAGTTAAACCACCGTCCTTAAAGGGCTAAACCACCGTCCTCAAGAAGTTAAACCACCGTCCTGAAGGAGTTAAATAAACCGTTCTCAAAATGTAAGGAGAACTGCATCCATAACAGACAAAAAGTTCTCTCACAACAGAAATATAAACACAAGAGAAACAAAAATGATAACATAAAAATACCCACCCACCCACCCACCCACCCGAAAAAATTCCCCCCCCCCTCCAAAAAATATGTCCCCCTACCC